>JASCZI010151120.1:111475-129196 GCA_036250425.1 Stylosanthes scabra | reverse complement strand
TTTATATATATATATATATATATATATATATATATATATATATATATATATATATATATATATATATATAAAAGATACATTTTATCTTTTATAAAAATTAAAATAAAATATAAATATGAATATTCATATATTTAATTTTTATTAAAACTCGTATATGCATCATTTATATATGTACCAGAGAAGGCTCGTAAATATATTATGAGGAGATAGGTAGGGACGATAGTTATTGTGTGGGGTAGCCTTTTCAAAGCAGTTTAATTTCCGAGATATCATTGTTATCGTTAATGTTGTTATTGCAGTTGTCAAATAGAACTACTACATATTATTGTTATTGTTCTTATTATAGAGTAGCAACTTCTCATTATTATTAATTATAATTAAGTAGCTAGCTTTATAGACATAGTATAGGCGTGATAAAAAAGATATAAATACCTCAAAGCGAAACTGCTTTAATTTAATTTAAAAAAATATAAATCAATTATAAAATTTTAAGTTTTTTATTCATTAATAAGTTGATTGATTGTATTAGTCAGTGTTCTGAAAATCGAATCGGACTGGTCAGTTTGATCGGAAAAATTGGGAACTATTCTCTTATTTAGTCCGGTTTATAATGAAAATCGGCTAACAAAAGATTGGTCAAAAAATCGATAAATCGATAAAAAATTGGTGAACCAATAAAATTGGACCGATTTTTTGCAGTTTTTAATAAAAACATCAATAATATTATATTTTAATAATTTTATAATAATTTTAAATTATTTTATTATATATTTAAATAAATCGGTCCGATTACGGTTTAATTTCGATCAAACCTTAAAATTCTTAAATCAATCACTCCATCGGTTTAATAATCGATCCGATTCTCTTAACCTTGGTATTACTCACTCGAACTAATTAATATATTTCTTTAAGAATTTAAATTAGATTAAGACATATGCACAAAAATTAAATTGGATAAGACTTATTACATGAAACATGACGAAAGGCTATGATCAAGAATAGTGAATTTCTTAGGCATGATGTCTCATAGTCATAGATGAGGATAAAAGTCAAAAGAAAAGGAACTAATCGAGCCGATCATTGAACAAATAAAACTATAAAATTCAATCGGGTTAAATTCGATATAATAAAATCATACATTTATGTACTTGGAAAACAAAAATATAAGAGAGATTATTACCAATTTCCTGTGGTTGTTATATATTAAGACTCCCCTTAATAAAACCCTAAACCTAGTAATTAGTTGTGAGGGAAAACTGGAAAAGTGTATGACAAGTAGTTGACAACAAAAGCGGCTGGCGGAACATCCTTAATCTCTGGGAATTATTGATTAATTGTGTTTCTGATTATATCTCTCTGATCTCTATCAAATCCAGTTGGGTGTGGATTTGGGTCGCTCCCTTTTTTGACTCTCACTTTTCTTGGTTAATGTATGCTGTATGCATGTCAAGTAAAGTAATTAGTATTACTACTTCTTTTTTTTTTTCCAGAAAGAAGTAAAGCAATTAATTAAAGTCCTCCCTTATCTCTCTATTCTTAGAAAATCCATAAAAAATTTAATATTACATCACTCCAAACCAGATTCCATGTTGTTTCCATAGTAGCAATTAATTTGAGTAATATACTATGCAGTTATAATATAAAATTATCTTTTTTAATATAGTATTTTTAATTTTATGTATATCACATTCGTATTTATTTTAGAGATAATTATTAAGAAATACAAATGAAAATTAAAATAAATAAATTATAATTATTTAATTATACATTTCCTGTAATTAACAGGATTAAATTAAATATGCATATCAAAACTGGTTGAAATAGTGTGTTTGACACTCCAAATAAAGCTAACTAAAAATGGGAGGAAATCTTATGTTTGAACTTTGGTGGAGGAGAAAAAAGTAGCGATTAATTAAGATTTTCGTGGTTATCAAATTTATTGATATCAAGGAATAAGAGAGATTACTCAGATTAGTCCAACAATGTCCAATGTAAAAAATAAATAAATAAATAAATAAAAGAAGGAAGCATGAATGCATGATTGGATCCACAAAAATATAGGTTTATTTGGTTATATATATAATGAAAGAGGCATTATATTCTTCTTCATCCCTTATTAGTCCCTACACAACTACCACACGCCCTCTCTTCTATTCTTCTTTGTGTCCACTTTTCTTGACTGCTTCTTCTTCATTAACTCATCAAGGTATTATTTA
This sequence comes from Stylosanthes scabra, assembly GCA_036250425.1. Classification (NCBI taxonomy): domain Eukaryota; kingdom Viridiplantae; phylum Streptophyta; class Magnoliopsida; order Fabales; family Fabaceae; genus Stylosanthes; species Stylosanthes scabra. Next base: position 126,980 of record JASCZI010151120.1, on the reverse strand, counting down.
TAGTTTGCAATTTTCAAAGATAGATATGAAAGACGGTGGTAGGAAGCAGGGTGCAGCCTCACCTTGTGCTGCATGCAAGCTTCTCCGGCGAAGGTGCGCCGTTGACTGCGTCTTTGCGCCGTATTTCCCGGCGGATGAGCCTCACAAGTTTGCAAATGTGCATAAGGTCTTTGGTGCTAGCAATGTCAACAAGATGCTTCAGGTTTAGTTTCCTCTTTAGTTATTATTAGTCATTATTTTTATTTGTTAAAAATTATTAAAAAATTTAACATATTTTAAACTATCAATTTCAGATGAAATTATTCACATCAGAGTTTTCATTATTTTTAAATATTTGCATAAAATTTATTCTCACTTTTCACTTTTAATCTAAGCATTTTAAACATTATTATAACATGGTTATTTATGTAAAAATAAAAAAATAATAATAGTTAATATATTTTTTAATTTAATTAAATATATCAAATGATTTAATTTAATAACTTTTAATTATCATCTCTACATAAATATATCTTCCGGATTTTTATCATGCTAAACTCATCTTAAATTTTTTCAAAAGATATGAGGAACATTATTATTCTTGTTGTAATCACTCTCTAGTAGTTATATAATATTAAGGATTTTCAACAAGTATTCTAACATATTGTCCAAAAAAAAAAAAAAACCAGTATTCTAACAGTGAAGAGTTTAATTTCAAAGAAATTGAATAAAGTGCTAAGAATAAAAAGTGTTAAACCCTAATAACAATTAAAGAAAATATTTTTATGGATTTATTTTGTTTTACATATTAAGTGGATCACCACTCATTATTCAGTTATAACATAACAAGTAGTCATGTCTTGTGTGAAAGTTTGAATACCGACATAGCACTCTTTTTCATCCTATTTGGGGAAAAAACACAGCAAAAAATTTAGCTAAATGTTAAACAAATTTGAATGATATATAAGAATGAAAACTACTTGTGATATATCTTCCTTTACACACTTGTTTAAAATTAAAATTGAATATAATTTTTAGGATAATGCTATTTGAACAAGTAGTTTTTACCAATTAAGTTTAATTAATTTATTTTTATGCTAAATAAAATATTATTTCAATATCAAATAATATAAAAAATTACACCTAAATAAAATTTTAGTTAATATCAAAATAATCTTCTATTTAACATATAAATAAATGACTTGATTGGCCAATACCACTTGTTTATATAGAATTATTTTACATCATAAAAATAGAAAAAATACAATAATCATTTCTACATATTTTTAGTGTTAGTTAGGACTTTGACATTATTTTTTTTTTTTCCTTTCTTGAGTTAATGGTAATATAGTTAGGAGTTAGCCAAAAGCCACATACCATATATATGAACATGACGTGTTTTTTTTCTCTTTCATAATATCACTTAAAAATTAGAAAAGCCAAAAAGAAAATTAGGCGTTCGGCGCATTGAAATCTCACATAGTACTACGTCCTTATCTATTTGTCTCACATCTTTTGGTCTGCCATGTGGTCCATAAAAAAATATACAATTAGAAAATAAGAAACAAAAAAAGAAAGAAAGAGAGAGAACACTTTGACAAAGTTAATGGTTTATATCTTTGTTTAGTTATATATATTTGAAGTTTGTTTCTTGATCATATGGTTGCTGGTTTGGGTGATCCAATTAGAGTTCATAAACGTGATTTTGGCATCAAAATTCAATGTTTCAAGCACTAAGTGTAACTTAACAAGCTACGTCATTTTGAGAGCAATATCTTTTACTTTCTATTAAAAATTAAAATAAATGTTTGAAGCAAATAAATTCAATCTGCTTCTTAGCCACGTGAAGCTGTCTGCTTAGTTCTCATTTTTCAAATGAAATCAGAGAAAAATGAATTGCTTATTATTTGTTTGTCAAAGTCCTTAGCTTTTGGGTAAAGAAAACGTTATGATCTTCATATGTGAACACGCATTATGTGTTGATTATGGAGTTTATTTTTATTATGTTGTTCTAAGGTAGAAGAGAATAAAGATCCGAGATTAAGAAACGTAAACAGGAATATAAAACAAATCGATGCCGAACATAACTAGATAACTAAATTTATAAATAAATGTAGAGAAAACAAATTGAAAATAAAATATGATATGATTTGACCTTAAGATCTACTATGTTAAAATTCCAATTTACAATTAGTAACACTAACATTTGGTAACAAACAAAGTCTAGCGTGAGAATTTAACAAATAAATGTAGATTAAAAATATTATAAGCACGTTAAAAATCACCCATCAAATTAATTATGGCATATTATTTTAAAATATTTTATATTTTAATATATATTTTAGAATTGATCTCATCAGAAGTGAGGAGATTAGTAAATTATAAAAGTAATACTTCAATCATCCTTGAATCAAGATAGTTAAACTCATAGATAAAAAAAATTAATTATAAAAAAAAATAGATTAAAAAATTAAAATTTTAAAAGTGATTAAAATATTATTATATTATTTTATTAAAAGAATAATTCAAAAATTATAATTAGGTAGTCATAAGTAACCATAACTTGTTTATTTTAGTTTTTGTTTTATATTCATTAATTACTATATAAGATTAGATGTAATAAATATGAAATCATAAATATTAAGTTAAATAATATATCTTTAAACTATGGCCGGTTAACATTATTTTTTATTGATATATTCACTTTAGAAGATTTTTTCTTGTTTATACTATAGATTGATTTGATAATTGATTTATACTTTTTAGTGTATCCCTAATTCGATTGAACTTTGTAGAGCTAAAACTAACAAAATCAAAGTGTGAATTTGCAGGAGCTACCAGAGCATCAGAGAGGAGATGCAGTGAGCAGCATGGTGTATGAAGCAAATGCAAGAGTGAGAGACCCTGTTTATGGTTGTGTTGGAGCCATTTCTTCTCTTCAACAACAGATTGATGCCTTGCAAACCCAATTGGCTGTGGCTCAGGCTGAGGCTGTTCATTTGAGGGTGCGCCAGAGCGCATCCTCCATCTACTGGACCCAACAAGCCCATAGCCCAACCACTAGTGGCTCCCCATCATCCAAGCCCATTTTTGACATGGATATGGGCTTAGACCATACCTCTTATGCGGATTCTATATGGTCGTGATATTATAAGTTTTTTATTTATCTAAAATTTGTGGTTTTGGTTCTTGATTTTTGTAAGAGATGTTCTGTTTTAGTATTTAACGATAGTTTGTTTTCGTTAAATACTGATTTAACGAAGATAAACTATGAAAATACTAAAAGAAAGAAATAATTTTACAAAAATCGAAATTCAAAATAACAAATTATTACGGGATCAAAAACCTAAAAACTATACAAGTTTCTTTAGACTAAGAAAATATATAAACATGTATTAGTTCCTAGAAAAATATAAGGAAAGAGAAGAAAACAAGGCATTATTTTCTTTTTTAAAGTAGTGCCTTGTTAGCTCTAGTAGGGTAGAAGAATAGAACTCTAGAAGCATTGGTGCGTGCATCATGTGACTAGGGTGGTGATTGGAGGAGCTGCGGCGGAGATCGTTCGCCCGCTTAATTACTTTTGGTTTGCAAAATTAGGGTTTTCATTGGCATTTTGGTGTAAATATGTGGCTTATTATTACTATCACATGAAGGGTAAGCTTGTTGTGGTTGGATTGTGGACTTATTTCTTTGATTCTGGCAAAAGGTTGTAATGGAGTTTTCTATGTTGTTGTCTAGTAATGTTGTGATTTGGTCTTGTGTAGTTCAATATATGGAAGATGAACCTATTGGCACTACTTAGGTTTCTCTGTAATGTTTGGTATTTGCCATATGCAATATGAAATATTGGAAGTTGACTATTCATATTGTAGAAGTTACTTCTCTTGTTATTTGTATATTTTACTAAAAAAATCTATAGAACCAAGTGTTGGTGGCTCATAATAGCCAAATCTTTTCTTTTTCTCTTTTCATTTCCTTTTTCCAATCCCCACCATCACTCTAACTAGATTTATTCGTTCCTTATTGGCTCTCTAACAGTTCTTTTATTAATTTACTGTAATGATTTGTTTTTAAGAGAGGAAACAGATTTTTTTCCCCTCTATTTCTTTTAAGAAAACAATACTAAAAGCTTGAAATATAAGAAATGGAAATACAAATAAAATTACTAAAAATCCCCTAAAAAAGCAAATTTTGTTTAATCTTCCTTTTTTATGAAAAGAATAAAATAAAATAAAATAAAAATGAAAACTTAAGTGCAATTGAGTGACATTGTCACTCTAAAATTGTAAGATTATAATGTCAAACATGTCAAATCTTATAACGATTTTTTGTAAGATTATAATTAGTCAAACATCAAATCATCTAAGAGTATCCACCTAAAATAAAATTGGCAAATTTTTGTTCTCCACTCTGCTGGTAGTTGGGACCTCCTTTCCCAGATCTCTAGCTTGTTTCTTCATATACCTATTGCTTTTATTTAGTTTAGTGAAATAGTGAAATTGGATGGATAATAAACTCCATTCTCAATGGATTGAAAGTGACTTGTTACTTAACTAACCGAGGTAGGTAGAGATCTAACAGACAGAAACTTGAAATTCTTGTTTTGTCAATTACAGCTCTCAAATGATTGAATTTTTTTTTTTTTTTTTTTTCAGGAAGGTAACTCAGGTAGATATTCAAATAGGTAAGCTTTCAATGTCACTACCAAAATTGAGGCATTCTGTTCCTTTAAATAAGAAATATGCAAGCATACAAGAGCATAGCATCCTTCAAATTCATTACCAACTGACTAAGGCAAATCACAGAAACCAAACCAATGACAGTAGAAACATTCACCTCACCAGTGATTTTTCCTCATCATTCCTCATAATCATAGCCAACTCTACCTTTCACATTTCCATCTTCAGAGAGACCGGAAGTAACCCGTTTTTTCATATCCGGTTGCCTACCTGGAGGAGGGCTTCCCATCTTTCTCTTGCGATTGTTAGACAGGGATGACGCATCATCTATCATCTCCCCTTCTTCTGCATTGTCTGCATCTAACTGTCCCTTCATGCTTGTGTGTTTACCATCTCCGGTTTCCTCATGGTGGCCATGATCTGCCTCGTCCGGTTTAGACCAGTTCCATCTTCTCTCGCGCTTGTTTTTTTCATCCTCCACTGCTAATTCAACGCCATCTTCGAGCTCCCTCTCGATGAGATCATCCTCATCCATTACATCTTTCTTTAAGGTCATTTCCCCTCGTTCCTTCCTCCTTTTTTCCAGTGCAGCCTTCACTTTGTCTGTGTCAATCATCTTCATTGCTTCTTTGGGCGAGTGGCCAACAGGACCTTCACGAAGCTCCATATTTCGACCGACACTGCTATACTTATGCAAACCTGAATCCTCCCTCCTTCCTACTTCTGAAGCCTCCTTAGTCCCAAGAATTCTACCCTGGTCTCCTGAAACTATGCGTTCAGTCCCAGATTTAGATCTATTTGATACTTCTCTCTTGTTATCTTTCAGAGGAAACTGTTCAGAGTTTCGGGACTCTCTTATTTTCAGGTCAGCCTTGTGGTCAGTAATGTCACTGCCCATTTCTGCACTTCCATCATTGCTTTGGTTTTCGGTTCCCCTAGGTGCTACCACATGATTTTCGGCCGATGAGTGCTGCTGTGCTGGATGTGAGGATGTATGTTTTGAGGCCTGTTCCTCATTCGAAGCAGGAGGTTTTGTAGCAGATCTTGTTGCCCCTCCACCACTTCCTTCTACTTCACTTCCTTGAGATGGTGGTATTCTATTCTGCTCATAGAGTTCCAACATTTGATTGCTAACTTCTGCAAGAGAACATAAAGAGACTCAGAAGGCTAAGCAGAAGCATCCAGCTATTACAACACAAAAAGCATATTCTATCTATAACAACAGACTACCCATGAACAAAACTGAGTTTGTTCTCTTGAAAAAAAATGCCTACTTGATCAGTAAAAGATAACCATCCAGACACATGGCTATGAAAGAAATTATCATAATGCATTACGCCATGGGAACATAAAAAGGCTGTCCAATCGGGTTTACTATCTGAATATGCAAGTGATTGAGGGGATGGCACCGACCCTCTAATTGGCGTGGGGTGACATCAAACTCTTGCCACCAGACCTTCTCCCCATCTGATGGAAGCTTCACTTTCAGGAACTTGGCAGCAAGGAAAATGGCACCTGCTGCAATATGATGTGGCTTAAATTGCAGGCAGAGCGATGTCCTCAGCCTGAAAGCCACTTTGCAGTGTGTAAACAAATATACATCTGTATAAACAAAATAGATTCAACAAGGATAAATTAGAATAAATAACAACTAAATCATACCCATCATTAACAAAGTTCCATGCAACTTGTGCAAGGGCATTCTTTGCAACATTGAACTTCTTTATAGCCTCGACGAGGGGCTTATAGGGGTGTTGAACATTCAGGTCAAAAGCTAAAGTGGCCAGGACAACCCTCTCTCCGAGTAAAATTAATTCTTTCTGCTGCTCATATACATCCTGCATCATTTACCAATTCTATTGAACACATTCATATGTAACAAGTTAGAAGAAATATAACCAAATATACGGAAATTGGAGGGAAAGAATAAACTCCAAAAGATGCCAAGAGATACTTCCTCAGACCTCAATACAGCCGTAAGAGACATGGTGGAATCAGAACAACTATACAATAAAAGGGGGCAGAATATCATTTGCTAAATGATACAGCCAAACAATGCACTAAAATGAAAATCATTTGAAAATTTTCCAAAATTTACAAGTGAGATGAACATTTTATAATTTTCCACAGCGCCAACCATGTTTTTATAACCTAGGTAGAAAATGTATTGACTAGAAACTGACAAACTGGAGGGAGGCCTAGTTTTGAAGTAAATAGAAATCAAGGTATACTCCATTGATGGAGAGGTACAAGCAGTGAAGAGAATGGCTGGATATAAAAGAATTTTGTGCATGACAATGAACTGGTCAATGCACCGGCAGTAATAGAACACCTTCTGTTTTATCCTTTGTGCAGCTGCAGGATCCTTTTTGTGAATGATCTCGTAAGAAACAAGAATAACATCTTTCAATGGACGAGGAGTCTCTTCAACCTTCCCAGCAAGGAACATACAGACAGTTGCAATGGTCTGCAAAAAGATGTTTACCAAGTGAATAACGAGATTTCAGACTACTAATACTACTAAATGTCCATTTTTTAAGTATAAAGATAAAACATTACTACAAGCTCCTTAATCGAACTGGATAAGGATATTATAGAAAACATACATGTTCATGAATATGGAAAAGCGACAACTGAGGATACTCAGAAACTCCTATGCTTTTCTAAAATGTCAACTTCTAATTTCTCCAATTATACCTTCTTGCCTTCTACCTCTCTAATTCTCTCTCATAAACTATTATATAACTAAAACTTCACTCTAAAATCTACTTAATGCCCATCACGTGGCTCAGTTGATATTGGATAGCTATTACAAGCGCTCAAATAATAAGGTGCCAAAGTGTTTAATATTTTGAGACCTAAAAATTAGAACATTCAACAAAAGTTGAACTTGAGTTGAAGTATAAATGGACCAAAAAAAAGCTCTGAAAAAGTTGCAAATTAAGAAGATTAATTCATCTTCAAATTCTTCTAAACCAAGACTTCACACAGTAAAAAAAATGACCTAAAGTTAAAATTGTACAAAAATTGCAAATCACTATTAAAGAAATAAGTACTGCTCTCAGCTTAGAAGCATTATCATGAAAGCTTTTGCATATGTTAAACAGATAAAGATGATGTAGGTCTATAAACTCAAATCTATCAAAGATTGTTTATAAAATATCACTCTTCCATGTTTGTCAAATAGATTTGCTTTATATAGCAACATCATAAAAATTATAGGTGTTCATATTGCAGCTTATTTTAAAAATGGACTAACTATCTACCCATTATCAAGAATATTCTCTAAACAGTTGAAAACATATCAACATTACAGGTGGAACAAAAAAATCCATGAGCCATCTCTAATGCAAAGGAAAGTCAACATGAAATTTATAAAAGGTTTCTACACACAACACCACCTTGCATGAGCACAAATATATTACCCAAAATTAAAATGCAACCTATAAAAGATTTGGAGAAGTTAAATGCAGTAATAACAATTCTAAAGTACAACCTACCCTTCGGTCGTTCTTTGCATGAGATTGTCGAAGAAAGAACCGATGACAAAATATTATGGCTGTAGCTATAGTAACCTGAGGCCTGCAAGCAGGAAATAACAAGCCATATGAAAACCTACAACCAAATTTCTACAGGAAGGTATCGATATTTACAAATTAACTAAATTGAAGAGCATAATATATTTAAAAGTAAATTCAATCCATCTGCCAAGGGCACCAAATATATAAAAAGTTGCATCATAGTGTTTTCTTTATACAAGATTGTGTTGGTTGGAAGCATGACAGAGCAAGAAATAAAAAGTATATATAATAAGGTCTGGATAAAAAGCACAAAATTCTTCCGAGCAATCCAAAAGTAATACCACAATATATGAATGTGACAACAGAAAGAAAAGATGAAGTACAAATAATAAAATTAATAGCAGAAAACTCACACTTTAAGTCTCATGCCTAAATCCTGTAAGAATGTACAGTATGACTTGCGCAGATATGTCTCTTTCTTCAAGTCAACTCCATCTTTTCTTGATGGGGAATTATCCTCTATTTCTTTCCTGGACATATACCAGCGACCCAGTGTTTCCTCCTGGTTGTCCTTAGAAGAGTTGACATCAGGTGCTCCATGGTGTGACAGTTCTCCAGAGACAAGTCCTGCCATGGGTACCAGTGTTCTGTGCACTGAATAAATTTCTGTGTCACTTCTTCAGCATCATGTAGCAGAATGATTCTAGAGGATAAATAAAAATAAATGAACATCATGCACCTGAAATATTGAGTGCTATACAGAAATACGGAAACTGTAGGTGATTGTAAATGATTTTGTTGTTTTCTTTTTTATTGCAAAACCAAAATATCCAAGGTAATAATCTAAAAAGACAATAGGTTTGCATTACATACTGCCAAGGATAGATATGGCATTACCCATAGATGATTAAAAACATGATGGGATTTGTGCATGGCAATTATAGAATAATAAAAATATAAATAAACAATGATTGTTGCAGTTTCATAACATTACATGTCTCAGGCAATAAATGCAAAATATATTGCCTAGATACAGTAAAGTTACATCTCATGAGCTGATGTATTAAAGATTGAAAATGCCTCATCAATCAATAGCAAAGTATTTGACAGGGTAAAACAACCCAAAAACAACAGACATAAGAACAAAGAACATAACTAACTCGAAAATAATAAATACGTAAGGAATTAAACAGCAGTGCTAATCAGCTCGACAAATACACGCCAGAAACCATTGGCAAAATGGAGGTAGTTTTTGAATGGTTTGAAAAAGAAATCATGGATTATTAACAAATTGAAGTGTTTCTCACGTATTTTGTCACACATCCTGACAAATATTTCATGTCCATTATGAACTTTCTATAATAAAATAAAAGCTATACTCAACATATTGTACCCTCCCCTCTCCTCTAAAAATAAAATGTTTTAGTAAAAAGTAGTAGTTAACAAATGAGAATGGTTAGGACTTAGGAGTAAGGACCCATTGCATGACAAGCCCTTGAAAATAGGCAGAACTATGTGAAACTATTATTTTTGGTGAAAGCAAAACAAAAGTTACACCCATTCAGCCATACTCAAATCCTCTAGATCCCCCTCAAAGTTCAAAATTTCCAACATTTCAGACCCCTTCTATCCATCCAACTGATTAAGGTTACATAATGCATGAACTCGACTTGATCAGGGGAATAAAATATAGGAGATTTAAAATTTTAAGGGCCAAACAGAATAATTGGTAAAGTTACACCCAATGACCCAGGGAATAGTTCAAGCTTTAGAATGAATGGAGGTTTTCTATCCATTTGACAGATGAAAAACTGAGAACGCTAACTCCAATCAAATTCCGACACTCCCACATAGTAAACGATGAGATTAGATAGAAAAAAACAGGGAGACCCCATTTTCTCCAAATGTTACAAAGAGAACGAATTGCGCCCTTGTGTTCAAACTAGTTGATTTTAGAAAGAGCTACGAACCCTAGAATTTACAAATCCAAAAATAGCGCAACGGAAAGACCCAGAAAACAACCATATTACCATTTGCATTACCCACATAAGAAAAATTTTAAAAATTTAGGTCAAATTAGCCCCTCAAATGCAAAAACCTAATGCGAAAATCATCAAGAACTTTACCCGCGACGCAGAAAATTGAAGCCTTTCCCAGAAACGGTTTCTTTAAATTGGTTGAAAAATCGAAAATTTGGAGGCTAATGCTACGAATAATGTAAAGAATGAAAAGAAAGAGATGCTGAAGTGATCAATAAAATAAAACAGAAAAAAGGGGAAAAGTGAGAGATCGATGAGAAGCAGGGAAGAACGAAGAGAAAGATAAAAAAGAGAGGAATTGAAGAGAGATACGTACCGAAGACGGAACAACCGGGAACCGTCGTGTTGTTGTGGGAAGAGATGCGAGGTTCGTGGCCTTGGATTCTCTTTCTCTCTCTCTTTTTCTGTGAGTCTCGTTCTCACACCTCGCAGAGGCTGCAACCCAAGCTCGACAATCTCGTTTGCTTTTGTTTCCCTTCGTGTGTGTGTGTGTTTTCCCCCTTTTTTTTTTTTTTTTCTTTTTTCTTTTTAGCTTTTGTTTTGTTTAATTTTATTTTTATTATAAATATAAATAAATTTATAATTAATTTTCAGGTTACTGGGATTTCACACAGCATTTTTTAAATTATTATGTGAATAACAAATATCAGATATCAAATTAATTTATATATATATATAATTAAATAATTAGTTAATAAATAATTAAATTAGTAGAATAATTATTTTCTTTTTAATTTGTACCAAGTCTCTCCCATTTGCTCAAGTATACTAATCTAAACATTTAATTTAGTAGTATTCATACATAAACAATATTCTATATTTTTTATTGATGAAAACTTAACTATAATTAACTTCGCGTAAATTTGGCTGCAGCTGAGTATTTATTTTTTTTTATTATTCTTCTTTTCTTATTTTTCTCTTTTTATTCTGTGAACATGATTTATCTTCTTCATTTCATCTTTTTTTATTTATATAGAATTTTGTATTTTTACCAAAAATTCTCTAAGTATTTTATTTAAAAAAATATTTGTATTTTTGTCCCAAAATTCTCATATTAGTTATAAGAAATTTTTTGTATTTATGTTATTTAGAAGAGAATTTTTTTTATTTTGAAATATTGTACGAACTAAAAAAGAACTATTAATTGTTTGGGTGATTAGTTAATGCCATGTTATATTGATATAGAATAAATCTAATGAAGGATCAAAATCTTTGTATAAAAGTATTGCAACAAAAAATATATATAGCCAAGGATATTATGGTTAACTGGAAATTCCTTACGAATTGCAAATCACCCTCTGATATGGTTTTAAAGAAATGGAAATAAAATTGGCCCCAATGATTAAGATTAATGACTGATACCTAAAAAGCATCCTTATACTATTGATACCTAAGTTTGTACATAATTCTTTTCTCTTCTGATATTTTATTGGCAGCAATGCAATGCAACATAGGAAGGAGAATTCACTTTACGTAATACAACATATGAGTTGAATCAGAGTCAACTCCTGTACAAATTACTATAATTTGGTACAAATGAACAGAGAAGGTTTCATGAGGAAGGAAACAAGTAGAGGCTTCTACCCTTTGAAGTATGAACAAGTTTTGCACTTTTATTACTTGAACAATTTATTATCATGCTAGAGTTGCTCTCTTGCCTTTGGCATCCCTTGACTGCAGCATGTTAACCGGATGAAGAAAAAGAAAACATGGTTAAACAAGTAATGAACCTGATAAATTTTTAGTAGTGGGTACAAAGATAATAACACTCGGCAAAGAAAATGTTGCATGAGTTTAATTATTATTTAACCAATTCAGTGAAATAAAGCATTTGCTCATATCATTAGTAATTAGGTAATTCTATTCTCTTGTGATTCAGATGATGGAGTGGTTTTATTCTTTGCACAATTAACACGTGCTTTGAGAACACATAAGCAACATACCACAATATCATTTCCAATCACTCAATATAATTTGATTTTTGAGATTTCAAAATTTCTAAAAAGAAGACTTTTTTTTTCCCACTAATGGAAAGGCTACAATTGCTATTTAGTCTCTTTAAAAAAGAAAATGTCTGCAAGTGTTGCCAATAATTTGTCAATAACCAGAACTAATTTTTCTTTTTCCACTTAATAAAGCTCATGGTGTCAGTTCCCCAATACTCAAGCAGCTAAAAAATCCAACACCAGCACCTTACTCTTAGCATAGAATGAATGCAGAGTTTATCTTAAAATGAAACTATGTAAACTCAATGGAAGTAACATTTCCCCTTGGGAAGTTTACGAAGCAAGCCAAGGTTTACCAACAAAACCATGGACATAAAAAGACTTGACACGAACAGAGATTGAGAAGGAGAGAAGAGAGAGAAACCTGAGCAGCGACAGATCTTTTTGAATCCAGGAACTGGCCATAGATACTGTAGAGTCTTCTTTTCTCTTCTTCTGAAACAGATGGTCTAGCCCTCGAGGCAGTGGTCTTCAGTAGAGCATCTGTAATAAATGGTGTTTTATCTGCTGCAGAGGCATCCAAATTGTCCAGAACTTCATGGACTGCTGCGAGCTGTGCATCTGAGAGGAGAGCTTGGAGGTCAGCTCCACTGAATCCCTCGGTCATTTTAGCTACAGCAGTCAAATCTATATCATGAGCCATTGGTAACTGCATCAAATAGAAAGAGTTATTTATATTGAGATCACAGAAATATATTCACAGCAGGGATGTAGGTAAAATTCAACTAGTAGAAACAACAAGACTCAGTGCAAAGCCACCTTGTGAATATCCAAAATATTGAAATTCAAAATTATGATGGGTTAACCACCTACTTAAAAGATTGTTCTCTTGCTTAGATCTTTATGCATATGATTCCAAAGGAAAACATATAAGTGTCGAACATTTTATCCCAAAACATTTAGGTAAAACAAAAATCCCAATGCACTCTGCACACAAGTAACAAAACATGGAAAATTATATACAGCAAACATACCTTTCTAGAAAGAACAGTCAGAATTTCCAATCTCTCATGCCAAGATGGAAAATCACAGAAAAGAAGTCGATCTAACCTACCAGGTCTCAGCAGTGCTGCGTCAAGTAAATCTGGTCTACTGCTCAGCATAAAACAGATTTCAGTACAAAGTAGGAACACTGAGTAACATGTAATATCCATTTCCCTCTCAAAAAATAGTCAGAAAAAAAGAATGTCCTTAATTGTATCATCTGCATCCTAACCATAAATATAATATCTTTTCAGTACTTAATAACCCATGAGTAGCTGAGTTAGCTTAAAAAATAATCCTGATTCTATGATTTGATTTGAAGAATTAAGGGAAAATGGACAAATGTACACCTGAATTTTCATAAGGAGGACAAAAGTACACACGAATAATGAGTCAGTACACCAAAATAACCCATCCGTTAGACATTTATACCCCACCGTCACTCATGCTCCGATTCCATTAAGTGACTACGACAGGTGGCACGATTTCTTCCCTCATAGCACTGTACAGTGGGTGATTTGGTAAAAATTGTACACTTGGGGTGATTTTGATTGAGTTTTCCTTTTTTTTTCCTTCCGTTAACTTTATTCACAGATGGTATACAATTTTTGTCAAATCACCCACTGCATAGTGCAATGAGGGCAGAAAACGTGCCACCTGTTAATGTCACTTAATAGAAATGGAATTTGAGTGAAAATGTCTAACGAATGGATTATTGACGTGTACATTTGACTTATTTATTATTGATGTATACTTTTGTCTTCCTTGTGAAAATTCAGGTGTACATTTGTCTATTCTTCCAAAGAATTAATATTGAACCAGCCATGAATGAATGTTTTATGAACCTTAGAAGTAAGCCATAGTTCCAATATGTTAGGGAAAAACTTCGAACAAATTTAAGTTTTTTAGTCTTTTATCTGTGACAGCATTTGAATTCTATCTCTTTACCAGTCCAATAAATTAATGCATGCTTGAAATACTAACCTTGTTGCAGCAAATACAAATACGCCGGTTAAAATTTCAACACCATCTAACTCAGTAAGAAACTGAAAATCAAATATAATTTACCGTCAGATTTTGTTCAACAAAGTATAAAGCCAAAAAAGGGACAAATATACTAACTTGATTAACGACACGATCAGTTACTCCAGTATTGTCATGCCCTCTCTTAGGAGCAATAGAATCAAACTCATCAAAAAATAGTAAGCAAGGAGCTGCTGCTGCTGCTTTAGCAAATATATCCCTAACCTGAACCAGCACTCAAGACTCAGACACTCTGAGAAAAAAATAAATAACTTCAATATGAAAGGACTCTAATATCTATCAACCTAGGTCATCTAATGAAACATTTAAGATACAATGGCTCAGAGTATAAAAAAGTTAATCATGAGACATTTGTGATAAATAACCAGGGAAACCTTTTTTTAACGAGTAAAGGAACTTTAAGTTCAACAAAAGCATACACCAATAATATCCTAAATATACGCCTCTTACAGCTTGTTCAGAAGCACCAATATACTTGTTCAACAGCTCTGGTCCTTTCACTGATATGAATCGAAGAGATGAAGCAGCCGCAGCAGCACCAACTATGTGAGTTTTGCCACAACCAGGAGGACCATATAAAAGGACATTTGATCTCAACCTCAACGGTGCTTTTGCAAAAGTTTTCGGAAACTTTGATGGCAACTCTATCATCTGAAAATAATTTAACAGAAACATAAAAGATGTTAAGGCACAAGAATGTCATGAAGAAGAAAATATAAAATAAACCAAGAAAACAAACACTCAAAGTTTTTCAACAATGCAAACCTCCTTAATAGCATTTCGGATGTCAACAAGGCCACCCACATCATCCCACCCAGAACGACCATCATCAGATGCAGATTTTGTGATATCACGCATTGCAACTGGAAGAAAATCGTGCATTGCCTGGGAGAAATCATCTCTTAGTAAAGCTGGACTCTCGTGCTCAAAATTGACACCATTTGATGGCAAAAATCGACGAACAGCAGCATGGACAGCTCTGTCAACTAATATTTCCTGGAAAGAGTGAATTATATAATAATTACATCTCAATGAAATTGAAACAGCTGAGAACTGTTCAAGTGAAACTGAAACCCAAATGGTCAACCAGGCATCTAAGACAGCAATTACTCAATAATGAAATGCAGATGAAACCATGGAAATAATGACTAATCTGAGAGAAAACAAGAGCATATTTAAAATTTTTAACCGTAACGAAAAAGGTGATTTTTATATTCGGTACTCACTAATTGGATTTGTGCAAGAAAATTTGA
>JASCZI010151120.1:92930-99802 GCA_036250425.1 Stylosanthes scabra | reverse complement strand
ATGATTTTCATGTCATAAATCATCTTATACCTATTGATTAGGCTAAATGGTAATACTAATTTATTTTTGAAACAAATAAATAAAAGAACACACTATTACAAAAAAAATAAAATAAAATAAAAAATAAATAGAATTAGAAGATGTATTACATGGCAAGTTGATAAGAAATCGTTCATAAATGGAGCTTCCAGAACTTAACAAGCTAATTGCTCAAAATCCGTGGCACCCTATGAAGGATTTTATTACACGTGAATTGCTCAAAATCCGTTGGAGGTAGCCACTATTTTTGCATGTTTAATATACACAAAATCTGCGGTAGGGTCCAACGGATTCTGAATACTTTACACCATACCGCGAATTCTATAGAATTGGCTCAAATGGTGCAATCTGATCATTTCTCACACATTGGTGTAATCTAGTAATTTTGTACCATGAATGACTTAAATAAGTAAGTTACTCTTTAACTTTGAACTCTTTTTCACTTCCCTCATCATTATTTGACTCCATCTCCTCCAGGCACGCTACTGTTACATTACCCCTTCTAAATCCTTTCTCTCTTTTTTTTTTTTTGTTGTTTTTTTTTTTTTTTTCATGTAGATCCTTCTCCTGCACTTATTTATTTATTTTTACTTGTCTAGATTTGCAAATTGCAACACAAAATGACTACTCCAATGTCAAGCTCCAAAGGTAACACTTTTAGGGTTTGTGTTAGTTACTTAGGTTGAGATTTTCTTATAAAAAAAAAAGGGACATATTTTTTTTCATAAAATTTTACCTTTAGGCTTTAACTATACATGTTTTAAAAACTTAACTTCTTGTAATTATTTGAGAATGAGGCTGTCCTGGTGTCCCAGTACAATTTTATTTTCTTTTTGCCAAAACTAACTTCATTATTTAAATCAAATGTTGCAGTGTACTTCATTGCAAGTAGTTCTGGATTTGTAAAGATAGCCCCATTGGAAAGCATGCCTGATCCTTCAACAAATTTGCAGGGGGATGATGATGATGAGATTCAACCACTTTCCGGATGCCCATTCTATCATGTGATTCTTTCAAAGTCACATCTTAATCCTCAGTATAAAATGGTAATTCCATACTTTTTAGAGTACACCAAAATTGTCTTTGATTTTTTAATATCCTAATAAAAATATATGTTATTTTTTTATGATGTTAACGAATATTCTCAAAAAGTGTTTTCAAGTTTGTTTTTGTTTTTTGTTTTTTTTTTTTTGCAAGAGTGATTGAAAATAAGATATTTTTATCCTTAAAATTTAATATTTTACTCCAAATAAATGTTTTTGCGATTTTGGCCAAAGATACTTTTAAAAAAATGATAAAACTTCTAGAGATTGAATTTTGATCCAATTTTTTTTATATATTTTGTAAATAGTTATTCGAATATTTATAAAAAAAAAATAATCGAAAGTATAAACAATTTGCCAAATACAAATTTGGGTTATCTTTGTCGAGGTTTTGGTTGTTTTCTCTACTTTTATTAGTTAGAAATATCTTTATTGCATTTGCCTTTCTAATATAGATGAACATCTTAAAACAAGCTCAACTCACATTCTCACCATGATTGTGAGTTCAATGATGGTGAGCATGTGAGTCAAGTTGGCATTGTGCAAGGTGAATACCTTAAAATGTTTTTCTTCACAATATTAGTTGAAATAACACAGTCTAGTGTCACTTGTTTGGTTTTGGAGGTGATGAATTACGAATTTATAACCAATGTTTTTTTGCACTTATTTTGCTTGATACACCAAGTCGATAAATACTTCTGTACAATATCATTAGACGGAGTGTGAGATTCGCATAAAAGGAATCACACGCCCCAATCAACAATGGAGAGAAGTATGTTGACTTAGTGTATAAGGCAAAATAAGTGCAAATATTCAAATAAAAAGATGCACAACTTGTGGGCTTGTGTCATTCAAACAAGACAACTTAAATGTTTATGTTGGCAAGTGGCAACCAATACTGATAATATTCTTTTACAATGTTAGAAACAAAACTATGTGTGTGGGAATCATTTACATGTTTGTATTGTCGTTATGTAGCCGCTTTCGAACACCTTGCCACTTCCGGCTGCCGAAGTCCTGGCTATTCTCAACTGTGGAAGCAAGAGCTGGCACATGCGGTATTGCCGACTAGGCAAAAGTTCCAACAGGTTCTTTAACCATAGAGGCTGGAAAAAATTTGCTGTTGAAAATGGTTTGAAGGATGGGGACGCTTGTGTGTTTGAACTCAAGGAGAGCAGTGAAGAGAAACTTGTCTTCCAAGTTCAAATTCTCAGAGGTGACATCCCTGAAACCCTTCTTGGAAGGAAAGAGAAAGAGAAGGAAAAGATAAAGAAAAAGACAATGGCTAAGGATGCAGAAAAGCCAAGAGGTAAAAGTGCAGAAAACAACCAAACTGGGGAGAGTGCAGAAATGGCAATTCTCATTGACTAGTTTAGCATTACAGTGCACCTTTCCATTGAGCTAACATATATCCTTAACCATTCATCTTGGTGTATGAAGTAGAATGAGTACAAGACACTGCTTTCCTTCCTTTTCTATCTGTAACTAGTAGATGTTAGCCTTCTAGGCGTGGTAACGAAATGGTTTAGGGGTACGGGTCCAAATTAAATCTTGTATAAGATCACACTTCACAAGATCAATTTTAAAAAGAATTGAGAAGATCTATTCCCTAAATAGGGTTATTGATTTCTGCTACTTGTTCGGAGTTTATGTGTACTATGAATCTATGATACTCCATATCAACACTCTAGCTAAATTAAAGCTGAAGAATTTGTCTGTTCTTTCATCTAACACATTAAAATTGAAACTACATGTACATTGGTAACTTGGGGATTTGTAATTTGGATAATCTTTTGGATTGTGTTCATTATTATATTCTATTGAACATGACCAAATACAAAACATTCATGATTCAACCATGTTGATTGCAAGACTCATGCAATGCAAAATTGCACATTATGAATACAAAGTGGAAATCTCAAAAAGGAAATGAAACAATCCTTAGTTTCTTCGATTTTTCTAATCAAAATTCGACCATAATATCAAGGAGCTTCCAATGTACAAGGAAAATAGTTAGAACTAGCTAAGTGAAGTTTGTTCTTTTGCATCACAATAATTTCTTTGAGCAGCAACCCTCTGTCATTGTTACAACACATTTCGACCATGCTTGAAATCCCAAGTACAATACAATGCTAACTAAATTATCTTATAATGTAATTGAACACTGAACCTTCAATTTCAAGACTTCAGGGAAATCACCAGGGTCAACTGTATGGAAATAAAAAAGAGTATCCTCTTGTCAGGAAAAACCAGGAATTTCTCCTGGCATTGGAGCTAACTCATTCTTGCCGAACTTCTCCTCGTCGTAAAATGAGGCACGTACCACTCGACCTCCAAAGTACCGACCATCAAGGTCAATTAATGCTTTGGTTGTTTCCTCTGATCTCTCAAATTGCACGAAAATTCTTACTGCTTCATCAGTAGGGAAATTTGGCTCTGTTATCTCGAATATCAAAACCCGAGTTACAGTTCCATACTTGGCACATTCTGATCCTACCTCCTCTTCCAGTTCATCATCTACCTCACCAGGACCCACCTTCAACAAAAAAGCATAAACATGACACGGTACTTAAGAAAGGATGCTTGAGAAACAAGATATTCATTTCTAGTGAGAAAAAAAGAGATTAATCAAAGGCACATCAAGCTAATTAATCAGAAAACTATGCATGCTAGATATACAATAATCAGCGGCTTCCCTGACGACACAAAAATCAAAAGTGCAGTAAGAACAGACTTCTACATCTACGTCATCACAATAAAACAGAGGCATCTACTACAGAAGCATGCTTTGTTTGTTATGATTTCCAGCATAGTCTTCCTTCTTAACATGGCTATAATTGCAAAGTAGTTGTGAAGAGGGCGACGGGGAGAGCAAAATGCATTTTGACTTTAACTTGCAATATTATCATTGTCCACACTTATTGAATCAGTTCCCAAGGTTTTCAAATTATAGATGTGATACCCTCAATCACATATTGAAAGCTTATATTGGAAAAACTGTGAAAATGATATGCACCTTCTAAATCTTGACAACCAAGAAAAATGGCTAAATGAATCCCTTGGGACCGTCTCGGCTATACTTCTATGTCTATATGGACTGTCATAACAAAATTAACAACTATGAGAATTGACTACTACAGTACTACAATTAAATGATCAACAATGACAAAAATGATGACAATTACAACAATAATAAGATACCTAGATCTAGATTCTAGACAACCAGAAATCCAAGAACCAAGATGTAGGTGATGAGAATAGCAACACAACACAGCATAGGAAAACAATTCTCATAGAATAGGCCTCCTAGCACACAAATTAAATTGCCTATAATATTAGCAACAATAAGTAAGCTCTCTCCGGTCTCGACTCCATGGATAGCGGCATAAATCATATTCACATCTAAACTGCCCCTCTCTTTGTTCTACACATATAAATCTCTATAACAGTTTCAACTACGGCCTTTTTAGCCCTCCTTTGCCTCTAGCACAAAAACATGACACCATCATTTACTTTAATATTCAGCAAATTTCAATCTTCAAGTCTTTAACAACAATATACTCAAGTTCAAGTTTCAAAGAAGCAAATAATACTCAAATCATATTAAATCAATCACAATGAAAATGCAGCATGACCATTGAATAAAGAACACATTCATATACATACATACCATGTTCCTAAGTAGGAGCACCCTAGTAGGCACCCCATTGAAGCTAACACTCTTCACCTTCTTCTCAGGCTTATTATTATTACTGTTCTCACTGGCATTCACAATAACACCAGCTCTTCTATCAGTCTTCCTTGCCATCAATGGAGTAGTGATCCCTTGTTCTTGCTTCCCAAGCCCCTGCCCTTCCTTCCACCCCATCTTCGCCATCATCCTCTGCGCCGCCGTCATCTGCCCGCCAGCCCCAAGCCCCAACCCGCCAGTCTCCGACTTCCCGATGCTAAAACCATCCGAATTCCCTGGTGGCGACGGCGATCGAGGCACAGCGTTGCTACCGCCGCCTCCGCCGCCACCTCCACTGCTCATTGCAGCACGCCTCCTCCACGCTTCCTCGCCGGAAATATTCAACCTGGAATCGCCGTAATCCCGCTCCCGCTCCCTCTCTCTTTCTCTCTCCTCCCTTTCTCTCCTCTCTCTCTCCTCCTCCTCCTGCCGCCGCCGCTCCAGCTCACGCATCATCTCCGCCTCCCTCGCCTTCCGCTTCCGCTCGCGGCGGTACTCCTCGTAGTCGTTGGGCCTGGCGGGGTCGTACTCCTCGATCACCGTCGATTGGACGCCGACGAGTGCAGGCTGGTGGTGAGCTGAGTCATCGGGGAGAATCGGAGGCGGTGGAAGCGCCGGAGCGGCAGGAATTGAGGGGGTTTTGGAGGTGGAGGAGGGAGTGGGGAGGGATTTGGGTTTGGATTGGGATCGGAGGAGGGCGACGGGAGAGGCGGAGACAGTGGCGGGTTTGCGAAGGGTGGCGGGGGCCATCTTGGTGCTGGTGGACCAGACGGTGGAGTTGGTGGTGGGTTTGTCTTCCTCCGCCGAAGACGGGGGAGGAAGGTCGCCGTAGAGGCCACCCAGCATTTTAAAAACGAAAAGGCTTTATGAGTTCCGAATAGAGATTTCGATCGGAAGAGGGTTGTGGAAGCTGATTTTCTGAATTGTGAATTCAGTGTTTTCGTTTCGATCAAGTTATTTGATTAGGGCATACTCCCTACTTGGATAGCAACAAGATGAACCGGTTCGGTTTGTTGGCAATATAACCCGTTTGTTGAATAACCAGTTCTTTTTATAATATAATTTTTTCACAGACAATTCCACATGAACAAGTGATTTTGATCAACCAAATCCAATCAAGTCATTTATTTTTATGCTAAATAGAAGATTATTTCGATGTCAAATATAACTTTATTTATGTGCAATTTTTTATATTATTTGACACCGAAATAATATACTATTTAGCATCACTTAGTTAAATTTGGTTAGCCACAAATAGCATTACCCATTTCTTTTAAGTAAAAAAAAAAATCAATAATTCTAGACATACATCTATTTTGCAAACTAAATTCAACTAAGTCATTTATTTCTATGACAATATAAGACAATTTTGATATCAAATAAAAAATTATTTATGTACTATTTTATTGTGCTATTTAACATTGAAATAATTTTTATTTGGTATAAAAGTTAATGACTTGGTTGAATTTTATTAGGCAAAATAGCATTACCAAAAAAAAAAATTCCTAGTAATTTTTTACTTGGTTTGGATTATTGTTTTAGTGGGTTTTTTTTTTTTTTTCCAAAATAAGTTGAATTTCAAGAAATATTTTAAGTTTCCATCAATTAAAAATAAAATAAATTAAAGAGAATATTTAAAATTTTAAATTTTAAATTCTAGTAAGTGATTTTAAAAAAAAAAAGGTTGAATAAAAGATTAGAGTTTAATCACTATCTTATGTATTTTAATTAGAAAAAAAAGCTATCTACATGCTAGAATCAATTATCCTATATTTCTGCATAAATGTATATATTTTAATTTATTTTTAATATATATGTTATATTTCAATATATATTCAACGCTACTAATTGATTTTAATAGTTAATTTTGATATACAACTAAAATAATTTTAATAAAAATCATATTATTAATTGATAAAAAGATCAACGTATGTTCAAACTAGCAAGCAAAAAAATTGGATAAAATCCCATGAGATAATCAAAGTATTTCTTAAATGCTAATTCTTTACATAGATTCTGTCTTAAGGGCAGGGAGACATTGGTCTAACAAATTGGTTTGG
>JASCZI010151120.1:77930-87930 GCA_036250425.1 Stylosanthes scabra | reverse complement strand
ACCAACAGCAGACTCCTTCTCAATGTCACTTAGCAGTTCATTCTCTTCTTCAACAGATTCAACAGTAACAGGTGGCCCTCCAAAACTCATATGATTATACTCCAACAACTTCCCCGTGTCAAACTCATACCCGGGCTCTGAAACCAAAATAATAATAATAATAATAATAAATCACATTCCACTCACAATTCTCAACCACATGACATAACCGTAATTCAAGTTCCTAAATTCAAACCAAACGCGAACCATTACCTCGCCGCTCATGCATCCGTTTCTCGAACAACCGAACCGGGTCCAACCCTTCCAAGCAAGAAGCATAAATTATAGACCTAAAAACGCAAAATTCCAAATCAACAAGAACTTCGAGAATCATAACTTCAGAAGCAAGACGAGTAAATAAATAAAAGGCAAAGAGAGAGTGAGTAATTGAAGTTTACAGAGCAAGTTCTCTGGCGGCTCTGGGGCTGCAGAACCTGCCGGTCTTGTCGATTTTGGGCAAAGCGCAAGCGGCGGCAGAGGAAGAGGCGTCGGTTTTGTCGGAAACGGAGGCGGTTTCGTCGAGAGCGAGTGCAGAGCTGCGGTGTGAGTTTCGCGAAGATAAGGAAAGTGTCGAAACGGTGCGTTTGGGAGTGGAGAGAGTGTTTTGGATGTGATTAAGTGAAGGAGGGAAAGTGAAGCGTTGGAAGAGAGGGAAGTTATTGGGTTTGGAAGGGGTTGGAGAAGATAGGGGTAGCAAGGTTCCCTCCATTTGCAAGAGCTTGCAATGGGTTTTTCAGGTTTTAAGATAAAGTAATTTTAAATATCTCGACATTCTTCTGCCTCCTCTTTTTATAATTGATATAGTGATGATGGTAGCCGCTAATAAAAAAAAAAATTAATTCTGATACACTGAAATGTAAAATATTTATTATCATTTAAACCCCTAAAGTTACAAAAAATTTTTATAACAAAATCATATTTATTATTATTTAGACCTCCTAAATTTTATATTTTGATCTTTTTAAATAAAAAATTTTACAATATATTTATATTTACAATCAAGAAATCATAAATCAAAATAAGAGTAATATCTTTTTAATATCAATTTCTTTCTTTCTTTCACAATTAGTTTATTCTGTGTATTCTTTTAAAATAATTCATATTCTTGATATTACTATCATATTTTAAAAATAATTGACTTTCTATCAAACAACGGGGGCCAAAAGAAATAAGCTAGATTTGTCATGATTTCTAGTTATTCAAGTCGCCGGATTTGAGATGCATCAAATGTAATCTACCACAGCCAATAAGAAAGAAGTGAGTTTCAAGGTATCACATTTATTAGGGAGGAATGATTCCAAATCTCTTCTATCTTAGGACAACATACTAGTACATGTAGAGTAGATTCAGAAATAAAGGAACATCGCAAAAAAGACGTGTCGACATGTAATTGCAAAACCATCATGTATGAGTTTCCATATGAATGTTTTGAATTTTGGAGCATATTCAAGATTTTAAGGGACTTTTCAAATCCATTTTTCACGAAACCGTTTATGGAACACGACAGGAGCTTCATGCAAGAAATAATAGACAATATGATAATCTGATTGAGCATTACAGACGTTCGAGCTAATATGTATCCCAAAAACTTGTTCATCTACTTCCCAATTTTGATTTGTTGTATTTTTAATATTAATAGCAGAATTGGAATTTGCTTGGAATTTTGAAAGGAGAGTCCTACCCCAAATGAAGAATCATCCCAAATCTTTCCGGTACTATTAGAAATAATTAGTCACTTCACATCTTTTTCGAGAACTTTTAGACCCTCAAAAATATTTTTTTATGTCCAATGATTTCTAGCTGCTGCATCAAAAAATAAGTAAATTTAAAATATTTGCTTTTAAAGAGTTTGTAAAATAAAAAACTGGGCTTACTTAATAAATGTCATTTCTATTTTGCAAGTATATTCAAATTAAAAGCTTTTAAATTTTTGAAATCAAGCCGTTCCTGCAGTTTGTCTCTTGTTATTATATCCCAATTGATCTAATGCTTTTTCCATTTCTCATGTTTCAAACCCACCAAAAATTTATCAATAGCTTATGTTGATCATCCAAAAAAAATTTAGGAAACTTGAAACAACTAAGTGAATAGGTAGAAATTACATTTTTAACATCTTTAATAAAAATCTCTTTTTCACTAACAGATAATAAAAATTGTTTTTAATGTGCAAATTTCTTGGTCACTTTATTTTTAATATAGGCAAATGTTTTTATTTTGGATCTACTAATCATAGATCTACTTTATTTTTAACAATTTTATAAGAACATATCTTCCATTAATGAAATATATAACTTTAGATTATACACAAGATTATGATTTAATATTATCTGTTATTTGCATGTTAATTAAATATATGTATTATTAGTATGTGATT
The DNA here is from genome assembly GCA_036250425.1 of Stylosanthes scabra. Classification (NCBI taxonomy): domain Eukaryota; kingdom Viridiplantae; phylum Streptophyta; class Magnoliopsida; order Fabales; family Fabaceae; genus Stylosanthes; species Stylosanthes scabra. Next base: position 85,517 of record JASCZI010151120.1, on the reverse strand, counting down.
GGTGATTATATTTTAATTTTGAAGTTTGATTATTAAAGATTTAGTTTCCATCCGATTCAAAGATGATAAGATTTTATTAGAATTAGGCTTAAAATAGGGTTTAAATAACAATTCTGCTACGTGACCAACAAAAATATGATTAATAATGACCAATAATTATGCTGGACCGACCCATACTCAACAATAACCAAACTAAAACCTAAACTTACTACTTCTTTCAATTCGCTTTTACTCTAACATTCCTCCTTTAATCTCAGTAATTTTACCATTACAATAACCACCTTCCCTTCCTCTTTAAATCTCCAAATCGGTTATTACTGATGTATTTTTTCTTCTTCAACACTCCAGCGACAAGCATCCATCATCGCAAGCATCAAGCACTTCTACCACTAACTACATCGTCAAGCACTTCAACCAAAACCTCCATGCATCACGTAACCGAGGGTTAAAGCAAATGTTGGTAGCCGATCACCTCCACCTCCAGTGACAAGCATCCATCACTGCAATCTACTTTTCCTTCAGTCCGTGTGAAAGCACCGCAAGAGAGAATTTTACTCTTTCACACTGTTATTGATTACTCTCCTCCATCACTTTCTCAGCCTCTTACAAGCCACCGCAAGGAAGCACTTCAACCACCAATCTGTACGGATCATTTTTCAATTTACTTTTATTCTTCCATTCCTCCTTTAATTTGGATGTTCACTTTGGTTTTCATGAATGTTCACTTTGTCTAATATAGATATTCATTTTGATAAATAATCAAACTTGTTAGTATAGATTATTGGAACAAAATATGAATGTTCAGTTTCTTTAATATAAATGTGCATTTTGTTTTTCTTGAAAATTCACTTTGTTTACCATATCCACTTTGTTCATTTTATTTTTTTTATTTTTAGTGTATTGGTTATATTAATTACTACTATTATTGATTACCTAAACTCCCTCTTTAAATAATAGATTTCGCTGTATATTTTAGGCTAGATTTAAAAAATTTTCACTTTATAAACACCTTTACTATTTTGTACAAAAATATTAATATTGGCTTAATAAGATGGACCTCCCATTATAGACTTCTCATTTACAATAAGCAATTCTTGTGTATAAAAATTAACTATCAAATTAAATATTTATATAAAATATAAAATGACAGCAATTTTTACACACTTTGCATTTAAATAACAAAATTTCAAATTAATGAGATGTAATTTAAATAGTATTTTCGTTGATAAAAAAAAATCTAGCTCTTTATTCGATAAAAAATACCCTAAGTACAAAATTAGAGAACCAAAAGAAATTGATACTTACAACAGTAAAAAAATTAAAAAACACACACAAGAGAGGGTGAAAAAAAAACCCCAAAGCTTGCAGAATCATTGATTACTGATACTCCATATTAAGTAGGTTTTGAATTGTAGAAGCAAAGGGATTATGAAATCTCATTCTCAGTGTCAGCCATAGTAGGCAGCGCTACCCGCTAAGTCGCGTAACAGAGAGAGAAGGCGGCAACAAGGTACAGCTTCTAGAAAGTGCTTCTACTTAAAAGCACTTCAACAAAACGCACCTTGATCTATCTACCTCACTACCTTGTTAATTTATTACATTATATATTCTTCTTGATTTTGCGTTGGGCAGAAGATGATGAAGCTGCGAATGGGAACGGGAACGCGAATAATCCTCATTTCCGCAGCGTTGTTCTTGTTATGCCTCCAATTTTGTTCTTCTTCAGTTCCTAATGACGTATTCTATGGAATCGCTCCTCAAGGTTCAGCTTCCTGAACTGTTATTAATTATTATTTTTTAGTATAAAATTCCAAAGAGGTGATTTGGAATGTTACTTTTTTTTTTTTGGACAGATGAGAAATATTACAAGTCTTCGGATGTGATAAGATGCAAAGATGGATCGGGAAAATTCACCAAAGAACAGCTCAATGACGATTTCTGCGACTGCCCCGATGGAACCGATGAGCCTGGTTTTTAACTCTTCATTGCTACTGTTTGCTTTTTTTTTTTTGTGTTAATTTATTATCTTATGATTCATTTTTCATTGAGTGTTCCTAAAATTTGCCTTTTCTTTTTTTTGTGTTTCTGTTTTTGTTTTTGGCTTTGGATTTCAGGTACATCAGCATGTCCCGGTGGAAAATTTTATTGCCAGAATGCAGGGCATGTACCTACTACTCTGTTTTCGTCTAGGGTGAACGATGGAATTTGTGGTGAGTAGGGTTTATAATCTAAGTAAGGAGAAGAAAATTAGAAATGAAAGGAGCAAAATATTGTTCCTACAGATTTAGAAGCATGTCTAGATTACCATTATGTATTAACTACTCTTTTAGTGTTATTTGGAACTTGGATTTGGTGGTCACATTTCACATTTACAGGAATGTTTTCGTCGTAGTGTATTGTTATTTTCGTTGGGAATGTTTGAGTCTTCTATAGTATATATGTTTAGTGCACATTATCTAGGATTCTCTTAATTTTGTTTAGACATTAGGCATTAGCTTATAAGTTCTGTCTGGTTCATAATAAAGTTAAAACTATCAATTATTGATAATGAGAGGCATCTGCTTCTGAAGGAAGTAATTTTTGGTTTTACTCTCCTACCGTATTGTGTAGATTGCTGTGATGGAAGTGATGAATATGATGGCAAAGTAACATGCCCAAATACCTGCTGGGAGGCTGGGAAAGTTGCTCGGGATAAGCTGAAAAAGAAGATTGCCACATATCAAGATGGTGTCAAGATCCGGAAGGAAGAAATTGAAAAAGCGAAATCAGCTCTGGCTAAGGACCAGGCTGAGCTTTCAAAATTGAAAAAAGAAGAGACCACACTTAAAGACATTGTGCAACAGCTAAGAGGTATCGCTTTTCTTTCATGCCGTTTACCTAAGGGTATATGAATAATGTGCATTTTGTGTTGAGGAATTTGATCATAATAGTCACCACCGGTACTAAGAAAAAGTAGCAAAACTATGGCATCTGTATATGCAATTAATTTAAAAAATGTTCCATGCTTTAAATAGGTTTATGTTGCATTAGAAGGATTAAGGATATCCATAAATCTGCTTTGGGATGCTGAAATCTATCTTTGTTACGTTCAGTTTGAGGTGTTAGATGCCTTTAAATGTACCACAACTGCCAATGGTTATTATTATCACTCTTTGTTTGTTAAATATATAAGAATAAGAACTTGAGGGTTTGGCTTTGCTTTTTTCAAACTCTATAGATTATAGTTGAGGAGGGGACACCGTTTCCATGTTTTGTAAAGTAGTTTTATCATGTCTTGTTTACACCATGCTATGTTGTCATTCTTATATCAATTTTTTAATGCTATCAGTGAAGTTATTTCTTTAAAACTTTATTTTTCCTTCCATTGCAGAGCATAAAGAAGAAATAGAGAAGGAAGAGGAGAAGGAGCGCTTATGGAAGGAAAAGGAAGAGAAAGAGAAAAAGGAGGCCGAGGAGAAAGCTAATGCAGAAAAATCTGCAGCTACTGGAGAAGAAGCAGGGCATACAAATGAAGCAGGAAAGCATTCAGATGCCGAAGACCATGCTGTGGTCAGTAACCATGACAAAATTAGAATTCTAGATTATTCTTTGCTGATCAGCATTGATCATGTTTTCTATTTAATATTTATATTGCAGAACCTGACTGTATAACCAGAACGTGCTATATTGAATAACTTTGTCCTAATTTTGTTTTCCATATGATATTGCATGCACTATTTATCTGACGTTCCTGATTTATCATTAATCCTTGGTAGCTTAATTTAGCTATTATATTCAGATAATAACAGGCACTATCCTGTTTATGTTTTCTGATTATGACAAGGAAGTCTTAGTTTGTTTGCTTTCTATCTGTATACATTCACTTCCAAACAATGATAGGAATTAGGAAAATAGTGGATGATGAACATTTTTCCACCATCCCCGCATCCTCTGGTGAGGTAGTTCTTCTCTTACATGTTCTTTTCTTGTGTGTGATTGTGTTGCACGATCCCATAATATGATTAGTGTTTGCATTCCTCTATTTTGACATTTAAGGTTTTCTTATAGCATGAAGCAAAGGATGAGCCAGATGATGTAGATGATCGTTATGATGGAGCCACAGATAGCCCTGGTGACGATGGATCTCTGCTTAATGAAGTGGAGGAGGTGGGTAAAATTTGTGTAAAATTGCAGATTTTCTTTTCTTCTAATCTTTTGTTAATTTTTTTGAACAGTCAGTATATATGGAACTATTTGATCACTTCAATTTGGTTTTCCCTTGATGAGTTGATGTAGAGTGTGAAGAGTGCTGAGGGTGAAGATGCTTCTAAATCAGAAACTGATTTGAAGGTTGAAAAGAAAGAGTCTTCTGAAGAAATAATCAATACGGTATCCCCATAGTCCATTCTCACAATCTCTCACTATGCTTGGAGTTTATCCATATGTGTTTTCCTTTCATAGTTTCATATTTCATGTTTCAGAATTGATTTGTTGGGCTCTATTCACTTTATTGATGTGATTAGTTCATAAATATATTTTTCTTGGCTGTTCCATTCTTATGGGTTGTTTTACTACAAGATATTGCACCTGGTCCTTGAGACAAAATGAAAAACACAGTGAATTGTCTCAAGAAAAGGTCATGTTACTGCCAAGACAATTGAACTTGATTATTATTTATAGTCACTACTCATTCTCCTGGCTATCAGTTAGCAAATAAAGAATGCTATGGCAAGGGTTGCAGAATATTTCTGATGGCAAATAGATTTACTGCCTTCTACCAGAGACGTGAGGATGTTGTTTCAGATCTAAGCATGTTGAAGATTTTAAGATGAACTTGAATAGTTTTGGTGTGAAAAAGCGGTCCTCTTGTGGTGATCCTGCTTCTGATCTCACACATTGGATATTGTCAAGATTTTTCTCGTTAAAATGGAAACTTATTTTTGTTGAAATGAAGCCTAAACCTGGGCCTATTACTTGACGTAGCTTTTTTTAGTGCTTTATGCAGTAAGCCTATTTAGAACCCTTGATACTAAAGGCTTTTAACTAGACTTGACCTTATTTTTAAATATGCCAAAAGACTTGAAAATATACTAAAGTACATGTTTCTATAAAAGTTAGAAAGCTTACTGAATATATCAAAATAGGTCACAGAATCTATCTTTAAATATATTAAAATGCTTCTGTTATCATTATATATTTTTTTAATAAGAACAATAATAATAGTATATTATAAATAGGCTTAGTCCAATAAACCTTTTCTGTAGTTTATAGCCTGATCTATTTTACAAAAATGACTCTTTGAAAGGTCTTGATCTAGCTTGTTTACTAAATTAGTTAGGCCAATGTCTAAGCTGGAGACATATTATGGAACCCTGCAACTTATGAAAGAATATTAAAAAATCAAGGAACATCAACAGCTATTAATAAAAAGTTGAACTTGAGGGATAGTCAGAAACCCACTTCTGTATAGCACTGTTTAATATTTTAAATTCCTTCCTAGAACTTTATGGGAGTAACCCAGACTAGATCAATCTATCGTTGGAACTGGGTCACACTTTCATTGTCGTCTAACATTGTTAACCGCCTATTTACTATTATGAGTGATTCTCCATTACAGACAAATGTGGTGACTAGTGTTCCTTGCTTTCCTTTTGTTTGTGTATACTAGTAGATTTCATGTTTGTTAGTATTCGTATACTCTGTATACTCTTTGGCATTGAATAAAATATAGTTATCAGTCTTGAACATGTAATTTTTTTAACCACCTACTGCATATTATATGCCTTTAGGATCTCCTATTTTCACTCCTTATCTCCTCCCTTAGGGATGCATTCCTTAAAGTTATGGATAAAATCGTAGTTCAGTTTTCCTCCACTTGTCTTATTGCTTGTTCTTTCGTATGTGTTACATCTGCAGGGGAATGATGCATCTGAAAATACTGAGGGATTATCAAAGGAAGAATTGGGTCAGCTTGTCGCTTCTCGCTGGACAGGACAAAAGGGTGGTAAGCAAAGTGGTGAAGCTGAAACTGCAAAGAAAAATGAAGAAGAGGAAGATCTCACAACGGAGTCCAATAACGAGGAGTTTGAAAACTATGCTTCTGAAACTGACGATGACAGGAGCCAATATGATGGAGAAGATGAAAACGAAGATGACTTTAGAGAGGATGAGCATGATGATGACGGATCCTCTTACAAATCTGATGCAGATTTTGAAGGTGAACCAGACTTGTCAGGTTTGTCATAGTTACTGATGCAAATTTGTTATTTAAATGAACTTATGATGACATGATTCTAATGAGCTCAGATGTGGTGACAACAGATGGTCCTTCTTGGTTAACGAAAATACAGAGAACTGTACGGAAACTTTTTAAGGCTGTTAATTTCTTTGAGACTCCATTGAATCAGACAGGTACACATTTTGGTGTTACTTAAAGGTATTACATATCTGGATACATATAACTTTTTGTCTTTTTCTCTGGCTTCTTTAGATGCTGCTCGTGTACGAAAGGAATACAATGAGTTGAGTTCCAAGTTGTCAAAATTACAGTCAACAGTATCAAGTCTGTCAAAAAAGTTAAAACATGATTTTGGTTAGTATGATGCTCTTAACATTTGTCATTATCATAGCATTTCAATTATGCTTGTTAAGACATGGATTATGTAATTTGGTAGAATAAACTGACGTATAACTTCTATCATACAGGTCCAGAGAGTGAGTTCTATTCATTCTATGATCGATGCTTTGAGAGCAAACAGAACAAGTTACTTTTTCTGTTCTCCACTGGTTTAGTTTCTTTTGTTGTATTTGGTGTTTCTGTTAATCCGCAACTCTGAAAGTTCCCATGATCTCACTTTCTGGTGGTGGAAATTTTGTTTCAGGTACACTTACAAAGTCTGCCCTTATGACCAGTCTTCTCAGGAGGAGGGCTATTCAACTACCCGTTTGGGGTAAGATTTTGGTTAGTTTATAATTTTTGCTTGACTGTTTTCCCCAAGTTCAAATGAATGCAAGCATTAATTGATGAAAACAGATAGTACTCCCCACTTTCTTTCCTCCTCTTTCTCCCAAAAAGAGACAAGAATAATTGTGCTCCTTCTTTTACAGCCGCTGGGACAAATTTGAGGACTCCTATAAAGTAATGGCATTTTCTAATGGTGATAAATGCTGGAATGGTCCTGATAGAAGCATGAAGGTATATATATGTTTGTAATTTTAGAAGTTCTGTGCAGCCATTTCTCACGACTTGACACATCAATATCAGTAAAAATATATTAAATTCAATTTAGATGTTAGAAGTGTCTGGTAAAGTATATGTAGCGATAGTATTTTCATCGGAGTATGTTAGAATATGTTAAAGTAGTGCTTCCTGGATTTTTGAAGCACTTTCAGGGGGTTCTGGTTGGTGAACCTTTTCTTCAGTTAATAGTGGCCAAATGAATTTCAAGTTTTCATAAATTCTTATTAACTGGAAGACGGGGAAAAAACCTAAGTAGTTAACGGAGTTCCCAATGGAAATCATGACTTAAAATGTTCATATTTATATTTTTTATTAAAAAGAATCACTCAAAATGTCTACATTATATAATGATATTTTTTAATTTAATT
>JASCZI010151120.1:41579-56715 GCA_036250425.1 Stylosanthes scabra | reverse complement strand
AGATGAAGGGTGGGCAGCATTTAGGAACATTTTGGCGGATATCAATGAAGGCTCAAGGCTTTTCATTCTACCCAATCAGGTAACCTTTTGTTTTACATATTAGTATCTTGGGCAATCAATATGTTTTTATCTCATGTGATTGTGTGCACTCTGCCGCAGCAAAGTTCTGAATCTTCTGAACGTATTGTTGGACTTTCGGATGATGTTGGTGCCGGCTTTATAGCTGGTCATAGTAGTCAACCTCCAACCACTTCTGAGCTTGACAGATCTGTTGATTTGCCTGCTCAAGATGAAATTGGTAACATGGGGGTCTCAAAAGTGATCCGGGCTGATCAAAAAAGATTCTTCTTTGATCTTGGGAGCAATAATAGGGGCCATTTCTTAAGAATATCTGAGGTGTGCTGCTTGTCCTTTTGCCCCCTTTCCAATCTTTAGTTCACTGTTTAGTTTGTTTTTTATGTCTAATGATGTTTTGCTGTAAATATACCTTATTACATTGCAGGTTGCAGGTTCGGATCGGTCCTCAATAATTCTTCCATTGTCGGGGCTAAAGCAGTTTCATGAGATAGTTGGTCACTTTGTGGAAATCACCAAAGATCGACTTGAGGGAATGTCCATTGCTAGTGTCCGTACAGTTGATCCCCCTCAAAGATGAATGCTAATTGGTGTTTTCTGTAAGAATAAAAATAATCCCACTCTCTCCGTCAAGGTGTTATTAAGGATACAAGTGGGTGTTGTCTTCTCTGTCCGGATTTGTCTTTTTTATTTTTCCCCCTTAACCTCCTACTTCTCATATTGTTCTTCCATTAATGCTTTTGAAATAATCAGAACTCTAATTGGTCAGAAGACTAATTGGAATTGGCGGGCAAGGTTAATATGAACAGGAAATAATGGGTGAACATTAGACCAGAGAGAGACTTGTACTTGATTGGATATTTTTGGCACCTGTGCTATTATATATTGTAATAATGCTTGTTTGATTGTTTTTGCTCTCCATTTTAGGTGAACTGAACTTTGACAGTGGCATATGTCTTATCATTATTTATAATGAAGTCAAATACTAATGATAATTCGTCCACTTTCTTTTCCCTTATCTATGGTTGATTTGTGCACTGCTTGAGATGGAAATGATAGCCTTGATATTAATATTAACTTCTATTATTTATTTATTCCGGTTTGCCCCGACTAATCCGAACCTGAAGAGTGAAGACTAATCCAAACTTGTTCCGGGTTGCGAATTTGGCTGTGGTGAGTAAGTATTCTAGCAGAAATAGTTGTATATATTTGATTTCAAATCAAGACCTTTGAAAGTGAATCTGAACTGTTTGTCATTTGGACAAACACTCATTGGTGCTGCAACTTTTTTGCGAGGTGGGGGGAGGGGGGTTGGAAACGAGCATGTTTAGAAAGAAAAAAGAATATGACAATGAGGGGAGGCGGGGTTGTGTTTTAACTTTAAAGTTATAAGCAATAACATATTTTGAAGTGTCATTTCACGTACCAAATGAATGGTATAACAGCATCAAAAGAAATGCATCTTTCTTTCTGTAATAGAGGGACGTCAAACTTCTATCCAATAATAGAAGAAACATATCTTTTCTTTATGGTTGATCCAGTTTCAAGCGTCAATACAAAAATGAGAAAGAGACAGATAAAAGGGAAACACGGAAATTATAAGCAGGTAACTAGCAAGTCATTATTATTTTATGAAACACGGAAAAAGTAAACAAATTAATCAAGGTGTTAGTATGAGATACATGATAGACACTTCAAACACAAATCAGGGACAAATCGGAGGATTAAGTGGGTGGAAGATCCAATGGCTTACACTCAAAAATAAAATAAATAAAGAATAAAAGAAAAACAAAATAAATAAAGAAAATAAAAATATATAATATTAGATGCTATAAATATACAATTATAAATATTATATAGATTAAATTATAAATATTAAATTAAATAAAAACCTTAAAACTTTTTATATTAAAAAAAAACTTTAAAATTATAATCACCTATCGTTACTCATTCATTAATAACATTTCATCTCATTCATCATTCCCATCTGGCCATCTCCTTCTACATGCCTCTTCTCAATATTAAATAGATAACCCTTTTAAGGCTCTAGTTACATGTCTCAATCTTCCTCCACTTGCACAAATGCTTCTTCCATCTCCACCATATTCCCAACCAATCCAACTTACTAACAAATGCATCATATCTCACCATCCTAATACACTCCAGTAACCTTCACCACTAACACAAAGCCATAACACATACACAAGACACCCAATGTGCAACTTTTTATTAGTGGAAACAACATCACATTGTGAATATAGTGCATAATTCTAATGACAATAATCCAAATAGTCGTCAGCTCAGTTGGTGCAAATTATTCTGCTAGATTTCCCTTTTCCCACTACTCCGGATTATTCAACCTTTGCATAGCCGTAAAAAAAAAAGAAGAGGTGAATTGAAAAATGAAAATCATATTTTTACGTTGGAATAAAATTATAAGGTTCGATCACAAATCAAAAGGGGTAGTTTACATGATATAAAATTTTGGAAATTTCTTGCTAGCAAGCATATTATATTATAAATTGACACACAAAAAAAATATTATATTATAAATTTACTTTGCATTAATACATAAATGCTTTTTAATTTTTCAACTAAAGAGTTTCTTTATTCTTTAGATAAAACATAATTGAATTGTAAATATAATTTAAAATATTTATTAATTCTGATTATATGAATCATGAATGCCTGGAAACAATAAAAATTTATATTTTAACATGAATGTTGAAGTGAAACTAAATATTTTATATTTGATATGGGAATTAGAGTTAAATTTTGATGTAGTCGTTCAATTCATCTATTCGTTTGGATGAATATTCATGCATGTATTTAATATAAAAAAATAATAATTACAATTGGATGTTTACATAGTAAAATTGTTATATCCTACCAAATGAAAATCAAATTAGTGAGGATTATAGTAGCTTTTTCACTTCAATAATCTTAAGAAAAAAAATTATCAATTTAAAATAGAGTAATAATAGATAGATATAATCTATAAGTTTTTTTATTTAACTTAACATTTGTAATTTAATTTAAAATAGAATAATGATAGGTATTTATAATCTAAATTTATATTTAACTTAATATCTATAATTTAATTTATATAATATCTATAAGGAAAATTCTACCACGAACACAATTAAGTGTCTTTTCATGAGAATATTATCATATTTAGAAGTTTCTCTCTCTTCTTTAATTGCACATCATATTTTAATAGCACAAATCAACGATCAAGATTTAATATTCTCATTAAAAGACACTTTAGTATCTTCATCATAGACCTTCCCTAGCTATAATTGTATACCACGACGGACCTACAGCCAAGGATGTGGGGTCACTTGCCCCATTAAGATTTAGCAAAAAAAATAAAAACTACATATATGATATATATACTTATATATACGTCCCCCATTTTAAAATATAATTGTTCCCTTGCCCTTAAAAGAATTTTTATTTTACAAGTGAAAAAAGTCTATGTTATTATACAATGATAAATATTATTTTATTATATAAGCTTAAATTATTGAGATTAAATAAAAAGATCAAATATATTGAAATAAAAAAGCAAATTAATAATAATAATAATAATAATAATAATAATAATAATAATAATAATAATAATCTAATTAGGTAATTACATAAAGTTAAAATCCACTCCTCAAATATAATTGGGACTACTAATTTTTAATAGACTTTTAAATTTAATATATATATATATATATCATTTATTTATTTTTATTGTTTTATTTAATTCAGTTTTTCCATACATATATATAATAATTATTTCATTAAAAAAATTATACCATACATATTATAGTGTTAATTTGGCAATAAAATGACAAAAAAAATTGAATAATTGCTTAATTTAAAGGGAGTATTATCTATATTTATTGAATTATGAGAATTATGTGGTTATTTGATTTGAATTTTTATTTTTTTTATAATTTATTTTTTGGCTTGGGTCATTCAATTTTAGTGAAAAATTCAAAGTATTTAAGGTATATTTTTTACTTGATTTTTTTTAACTATTAGGCTATATTTTTTTTATTATGTAAAAATAATCAATAAAAATGTGATTTGACTGAAAGAGAATGTTTGATGGGGTGCTAGTTGTGCTAGTTTTAACAATAAACATGTGGGACAATCATGTCCTAAAAAATATTAAAATTAGCAAAAGAGTTTTATTAAAGATTTGACTAATATATTTTAAATTTTAAATATTTAAATATATTTACATTAATATTTTTATATTATTTTTATGTAAATTTTGGGTCCGTCACTGTTCATATCATATAATATTGTCAATTATTATTATAAAAAAAAAACTTAAGAAAGGATGTTGAATGGTAAAAAATTACATTTGACTAGGGGTGTTCACGTGTCACGGGTACCTGATTACTCGATCGGATCCGAACCGATCCAATTATTTGGTTTTGCATCCGATGGGTAATCGGGTATAATCTGGTTGGATCCGATTATACCCGACCTATGTTTGGTCCGGGTATCGATTTTGGAGGAACGGAACCCGAACCAACTCGAATACCCGATTATTCTTAATTTTTTTTTAAAAAAAAAACCTAAGTATATAAGCTAAAGTGAGAGGCTGAGAGCAAATACCACAACCCGCAGCCTCCAAACCCTTCTCTTCCTCTCCAGCTCTCCTCATTTCCTCATCTCCGCAGCCACACACGACACCACTTTCCACCACTCTGTCGTCCAGTTGTCCACCACTCCGCCGTCCACTACTTTGTCGTCAACCACTCCGCTGAGCCACTCTGCATCTCCACCGAGCCCCCGCGTATCCGTCGAGCCACTGTGCGTCTCCGCCGAGCCTCTGCGCGTTCCGCTTCTCTGCCTTCGACTGCTCCGCCTTCCACCACTCAGCGTCTCCGCCAGTCCGTGTTCCACCACTCCGTCGAGCCACCACCATAGCCCAAATCGTCTTGGACTCATCATCGGTCCCTGAGCCACCACCCTCCAGCACTCCGCCATCCTGCACTCCGCACGCCGAGCCACTCCGCCTTCCACCGCTCCGTCGAGACGCCACCTCCATAACAGAAAGCAACACTGCAAACCCCCTTTGTTGCCACCCTCCCCCAATTCAGGTCTAAACCCTAATTCAAATTTCTTTCTGTATCTGTTATTTGGTGTATTAACCCTTTGTTAAATCTCAGCCACTTGTTTTGTTCTCTATTTTTTCTTTTCTTTTCTTTTCCTTTCGTGAATCTAGACTCTTCTAATCTAATAATAAGCTTCTACATTTACTGTAAATGTAAAAATTTAATTTGCTTCTACATCATTGACCTGTAAATGATTTACATGTTGAATTTGCTGCATGGTAAATATTTAGAGAACAACTTAATGGCTATGGCCTATGAAGCTTGTGTTTTTTTAAAAATTTATTTTAAGAGTTTATTTTGGTTATTTACAGGCCTCTTTAGCCATTTTTTTTTTTAAATTGTCTATTGATCGGGTACCCGTCTACCCGAACCGAACCAATCCGTATTTAATCGGATTGGTTTGGTTCGGATTCATATAAAAAAATGATAAAACCGAACCAAACCGAACCAATTACAAATTGATTGGTTCGGTTCTTATTTACCTTCAAATCCGAACCAACCCGACCCGTGAACACCCCTACATTTGACAAATAATATATTATTAAAGATTTGACAATATATTTCAAATTTTAAATATTTAAATATATTTACATTAATTTTTTTATATTATTTTTATGTACTATTATGACCCCATAATTAAAATTTTCTGGGTCCTCGCTATTCATAACATATAATATTTTCAATTATTAGTATAAAGTGTAATGTTTATTACAAACACAATTAAAGAAGAAAAAAAAAATGAATGGTGTGCGCCCTGAAACTTAATTTGGGTGAGAGAGAAACTAGATATAGTTTGTTGTGTTCCATTCACATTCTCTCACCTGAATTAACCACACAAAACATAGGAAGAAGAAAATTTCCAAAGCGAGAAAACTCAAAATAGAAAGTCAAGGGGAGATCAAAATGCAAGGAGAAGCCAGCACATGCAATGAGAGGAGCCACAACGTGTGAAGAGGGTGTACGTATAAAAGGGAAGGGGCAATGCATAACCAAACCAGAAGAAGAGAAAACTCATACATAATATAATCTATATCTTCTTCCCACAATATCTTTAAGGCAAGGAAAGAGCTCTTTCCTTGCCTCAAGGGAATAATACATATAACAAAGAGGTCAAAGAAAAATTTATACAGAAATGGCGGCTCGTGCGGTCATTTCCATTTTTATGCTTTGCCTCTTTGCATCAAGTGTGATCGCTGAAGATCCATATGTCTACTACACATGGAATGCCTCTTATGGAACCATTTCTCCATTGGGTGCTCCAAAACAAGCCATCCTCATTAATAACCAGTTCCCTGGCCCCGAGATCAACTGCACCAGCAACAACAACATCGTTGTCAATGTCTTTAACAACCTTGATGAGCCCCTTCTCTTCACATGGCACGGAATCCAGCTTAGGAAGAACTCATGGCAAGATGGTACCCCAGGTACTAGAACTTCAATTTAATTCTTAAATTTTCTGCCAAAATATTTAATAATTCTTAAAGGTGTTAGACTTATTATTTAGAATGATAATCAATATAAATTAAATTTGATAATTTGAGTTTTTTCGTTACAAAATTTTTATTAAATTAGATTATTTTAAGATTTAAATTTTTATCATTTTATAGTTATATACCTAATTTATATTTTTTATTTGATATTTACTCAATACAAAATAAAAATATATAGAGAATACAGAATAATAAATAAATATTATTGGTCACTTATTTTTTTATATTAAAATACATGCCCGCGGTATCCTATGTACAAATCTGTATATGAATGCTAGCTTATTTAAGTTGGAATTCTTTTCATTACAAAATTATTTCTACTAAATTAGATAATTTTACCATTTCATGTTTACATACTTAATTTACTTTTCCGATTTAACTAAAAATCTTGAATTTCTGTGGCTTGTTATCTAAGGTACCATGTGCCCCATCCAACCTGGCACCAACTTCACCTACAAGTTCCAGGTTAAGGACCAAATCGGAAGCTACTTCTACTACCCAAGCCTTGGCCTCCAGAGAACCGCCGGTGGTGTTGGTGGCCTCAGAGTGTTCAGCAGGTTGTTGATCCCAGTTCCATACCCAGACCCTGAAGCCGAGCACTGGTTCCTCATCGGTGACTTCTACCGCAAGTCTCACAAGGCCCTCAGGGAAACCCTTGACAATGGCGGCTCCCTTGGAATGCCCGACGGTGTTCTCATCAACGGTCAAACTTCCAAGCTTTTCTTTAACGACAACAAACCCCAATTCACAATGAAGCCCGGAAAGACTTACAAATTGAGAATCTGCAACATTGGTAGCAAAGATTCCTTGAACTTGAGAATCCAAGGTCACCCAATGACACTTGTTGAGACTGAAGGCTCACACACAGTTCAAAACATTTATGAGTCCCTCGACGTCCACGTCGGACAGTGCTTCACCGTCCTCATCACCGCCGATCAGGACCCAAGGGACTACTTGGTTATTGCCTCAACTCGCTTTGCCCCTTACTACGTTGAAGGAAAAGCCATCATTAACTATGAAGGATCCAAGAAAGGAGCTTCGTTGTTCCTTCCTTTTGCTCCTATAACATGGTTCTGGTCAAGAAACCAGTTCAGATCATTCAGGTGGAACCTTACTGCTAGTGCTGCAAGGCCTAACCCTCAGGGTTCTTACCACTACGGTCAGATCAACATTACTCGCACTATCAAGCTTGCTAACTCTTACTCCATGGATGGTGGTAAGCTTAGGTACACCATTAATGGTGTTTCGCATGTTGATGCTGAGACTCCACTGAAACTTGCTGAGTACTATGGTGTTGGTGATAAGGTGTTCAAGTATAACATCATCAGTGACAACCCTGATGATGGTTTGATGAGCAAGGTCAATGTTGCCCCTAATGTCCTCACTGCCACCTACAGGGATTTCATTGAGATCATCTTTCAGAATCCCACCATGTCCGTTCAATCCTACAACCTTGACGGTTACTCCTTCTTCCTCGTCGGGTAAGTATTTCGGTAATGCTATATCTAAATTGTACATATTTGTACACATTATTTTCAACACAACACGAATTATTATACATATATTTAAACACAAACAAATAAATACTAGTTTAATGACTAACTTTTTTATGCATTTAATATTTTTTGTGTTTTATATATACATAAGAAAAATGATATTTGAACATTTTTTTTTACTAAATTCAGTTAGAATATATTTGTATATAAATATAGAAAAAATTAGAGGATTCAGCAATAAAATTATTTTGGTAAATATTTTTAATCAACAATTTATTTTCTTTAGTCAAACCATCCAATACCTTTTTTTAATTAACACACTTTAATATTGATTGGGAATTGACAAAAATAATAAAATTAAATGCACTAATCATTTAGCATTGCTCATAAATATATGTATTATTATATTTTATATTTTAATATATATTTTATATAAATATTTAATTTTTAGAATACAAATAATTTGACTATTTTAATATATACCTTCTTTTAATTTATAAAAGACAATTTTTTTCTTCCCTCAATGTAAGAATCACTTTTAGTTCAATTCTCTAGAGTCAATTTTTCGAGCTTTTTAAATAAATAAATATTTAAACATTACTTGTTTTATATTTTTAAATTAAATAAAAACTATTTTGAATTTTTGGAAAAATTAAGAATCAAACTTTAGCCAACTACCTCACTTTTAATACTAATTAAGAGATGAAGGTATACAAAAGGTGTATATAACATTACTGATATAGATTAAACATTATTTTTTTGTGCAGCATGGAAACAGGGAAGTGGAGCCCAGAAAAGAGGGAGAGCTACAATCTCCTTGATGCAGTGAGCAGGCATACTGTACAAGTGTTCCCTAACTCATGGTCCGCCGTGTTGTTGACATTCGACAACGCCGGAATGTGGAACTTGAGGTCCGAGAACGCCGAGAACCGCTACTTGGGACAGCAGATGTACATCAGCGTCTTGTCCCCTGAAAAGTCCTTAAGGGATGAATACAACCTTCCCCTTACCCAGCAAGTCTGCGGTATTTTAAAGGACATGCCAGTTCCCGAGCCAGTTTACCACTAGGCTATTTTATTCATCAAGTGAGAGAGAGATATTCGTTATTATTATTCAAGCAGATTTATTTTTTGCTTTTAATTTGTAACATGTGTAGTAGGCTGATGATATGTACGTATGTGATGTATCAACCCTTTTCTCAGCGAGAACAATGATGTTCCCAATATTGTAATAATACATAACATATATGTCAATTTTATAATTCCCTTGATATATACCTTCTTGTCATATATAGTTTTAGGATGATGAGATGAGATTAGTTCGTTGACCTGAAATAAAATCTGAGAAGCTCAATTCAAGTGTCTGTGTGTGAATACACATAGTTGCTGTGCAAATGGGGGCTGGCCTTAGTTCGTTGACCTCAAAATCTGACAAGTAGTTGGCACCACAGGTCAAATAGGAAAAGAATTTTTATTAAGACAAGAAAACTTAAAACTGATAACATATAAATATATATGGGCTTTTTCAAATAAATAAAAATTCTATATTTATCATTTTATGTGTTATCTCTCAACTTAGCAACTAAGTGTATTCTGTATTTCTATCCCAATTTTGGGGTCATTGTTAGGAAGATTAGGAAAGAAAACGTTTTATTCTTATTTGTCAGGTACTACCAGAAAAATTGAACAAGTAAAATATAGATAAGTTTACAATAACTTTAACACAAAAACTTCAACAAGAAAATAATCCCGTTTGATTCAACTAATATATATAAAATATAAGAATTAATAAGAATAGAAATTTTATTTTATTTTTAGTTTAAATTTTGGAAAAACTATATCTTTTTATTAAAAACTAATAAAGAGTATACACCCGTCGCGATTTCTGTTTTAAGGTATAAAATATTAAACTGTAATATTAGGTGCACATCTATTTTATCAAATTAAATTCAAACAAATCATTTATTTCTATGTCAAATAATTAAATACCATTTTAAAGACAAATAACATAAACAATAATTAAAAAACAAACTTCCAATTAATATCTAAATAATTTTTTATTTAATATAAAAATAAATAACTTAGTTGAACTGAATTTTAAAACCTCATATATCACAAGGGGCAATGGCCCCAAACCATAATTTTTTTTTATATTCAAATTATAACTAAATTTAAATTTAGTACCGCTAAAATTTTTATTTTAATTTTCTTTTAGTATGAAATTCATTGTTGACCCCTTTTAATATTCATTTTAGCATCACTCTAGTTAAATTTGGTTTAATAAAATAGATATATAGGTAAAATGATTGAATATTAATATGTTCAAACCCATTGCTATCTAGGAAGGTAACAATGATAAGTCACAATATTGTATACTCATGCTTCACTTATTGTATCTCATGTAAAAATATTGTTCTATTTTCCCTAATGATCCTGAAAGATAACAATGATAAGTCACAAAGAATAAAAAAAAAATTCTTATTACTGTGAAAGTTTTGTCCATTTTAAGAGGAAAGATTGTTGCCTTTGAAATAATAATAATAAATTGTATATAGAAAAATGCTATATATTTAAATATTTTTGTCAACTAAGTTAGATAATTAGGTATGAGTCAGCGGCTGAGCGAGAGTAACGAAAATGATTTTTGTTGAAATTGAATTAATCTAGTTAGACTGAAATACTTACTGAATTAATAAAAAGACTTATACATATAACATCATTGATTGATAGTATTAATAGTTAGCTTTAGAAAGAGTTTTGTTATTTGCAAATTAAAATTTAGCGATCAAATTAGTCATCGATATAAAATATATATTAAAATATAAAGTATATATTGAAAATGACTTAAATAATATATGTATTTGTATATAAATATTTGGTGACTAAATTTTAATGTACAAATAGCATTTATATTATGAAAAAAATTATAAGTTATGTTAAATATATACTAAAATTAATTATTAAAATTTGTATTAGTATATAATACACAGTAAAATATAAAATAAACACTAAAATAAATTAAATTATATATCTATTTATACACTTAATTTTAATTATACACTTAATTTTAATGACTTATTTTAAGGTGCAAATAGAATTTTTGAAAGATTGTATGTTGGGATATATGGTACTACCTGATGTCCTGATCAAAAGAATTGCGGCCCCAAATATTGGTTTGGAAAGAAGAACATCATGAGATGGGAGGCAAGAGGCAACATTACCAACCATATATCATGTTAATTTACGCGGCCTTATAGAGCAACACATTATTGCTTTCAACGCTTTTGATATTTCTACGAAGCACCAAACATCAGATTCCCACGTACACAGAACAGGCCCAACATAATTTGGTTCACAACAAATCTTATTTTGCCAAAGAAAAAAAGAAGGATAGCTAGATATATGCTAAATGACAAACTTTATTTATTTATTTTCTTTTCCTGTCTACAAACTTTATTTGTTTGACAACGAAATATTTTTATTCAAATATCATTATCCTATTAATTACTTTTTAATTTAATAACTAATTTTTCGTGTTCAAATAATATTTTTTATTAATAAATTTCATTTCTAACTCAAATATTCCTTAATAATAATAAGGAAAAAAATTTTTAGGTATAAATACGGTAAATATTTTAAATACCCTGTTTTATTTAAGAGGTAATTTATTATTTTTAACATATTATTTCATATTTAATTAATGAATAGTCTTTCTTAAAATTAGAATGTATAGTTTTAATTAATAAGAGTCCTCTAAAATAGTTTACGTTCTTTTCTACATTATGAAAATAATATAATATTTTCTTTCTTCAATTTTTTTGTCATAAAAAAATATTATAATATTTTTTTTCATTTTCTATGATTATTCCTAAATAAATCTAATAAAAATAAAAAAATAGTGTATATATTCAAATTAAAGAAAATATTTATTGAGTTAAGTATAAATCATCATGTTACATTATTTCGTGACTAATAAGGTTTTTTTAGGGTAAAATATATATTTTTTTAAATTTGTTAAAAGTTTTAAAAATATCCCTAAAAATACTGCTAAGTTTTATTTTGTTTCAATTTTATCCCAAAAAATTTTGATTTGCATCACATATATCCTTAACAGTTAATTTTTTAAGAAATTCAAAACAAATTTAGCAATAATATCATAAGAATAACCTTTAATACAAGTAAATCAGACACAAAGTTATGTTATTATTTTTAAGTTGATTCTAAAATTCCTGAAAAATTAACTATAAGGAATTTGATGCAAATTGAAAACATTCAGGACAAAATTGAAATAAAATAAAACTAAGAGATATTTTTAAAACTTTTAGCAAACTTTAAGAAAAAAAATATATTTTATCCTTCTTTTAATAATTTTTTTTCGCAAAAGAATAAGATGATAAATAAAGTAACAAATATATATTCTAAAAAAAAAAAATGTAACAAATATATATAACAGGGACAAGATATAATGTAGGGTAAGCTATTTATCTGGGAGCACGTGATTAAATTTCATCCTCCACTAATCATCACACCCTCACTCCTCTATATATAATGCCATAACAAGTTTCCAAACGGAGAATCAAAGTCACAACAAATAATAATAAGACACAAATTAAAACAAGGTGTCAATATTATTTGTTTGCAGAAACCTTTACTACTCTTCTGTTTGCAGATTCCTCTCCCTCTTTCTTCTTTTTAATGGAGAATATTGGTGATGAGTACAATCATTATTGGGAGACAAACATGTTCCTCCAAACCCAAGAACTCGACAAGTAAGTCAAATCTTTCCACTTAGCTTATTGAATTTGAATCAATTGATTAATTATGTTGTGTTAATTAAGATTTAAGATTAATTAATTGACATTAATTAGCCATGGCAGCTGGGGTTTGGATGAAGCGTTGTCAGGATACTACGATTCGAGCTCGCCGGACGGCGCGGCTTCGTCGGCGGCGTCGAAGAATATTATGTCGGAGAGGAATCGGAGGAAGAAGCTCAATGAAAGGCTTTTCGCACTTAGATCAGTGGTCCCCAACATCAGCAAGGTTTATTAATTCATTAATTTAATTAATTAATTTATTATAATTAATTAGTACCGCACATTTGGTGTGCCCACTTTTTTTAATTTTAATTTTGTATTTGATTCAATGGGTTTACACCAGCTGCAGTAGCTGTAGTAGTTAGGATTATTAATGTAATAATTTTGTCATCATCTTAATTCTATTTTTGCACTATTGAGGAGCTATAGCTCATATTGCACTATCCTCTCTCCCTCCGACAAATTATTATTATTTTTAAAAATAAATTAGAAAGATTATTGTTGAAATTATTTGAGTTTTGTTATTAATGGGTGCAGATGGATAAGGCTTCAATAATAAAAGATGCAATTGAGTACATACAAAAGTTGCAGGAGCAAGAGAGGATTATTCAATCAGAGATAGTTGAGCTTGAGAGTGGGATGGTGATGGAGAAGAAGAACCCTAGTAGTAGCTATGAATTTAATGAGCATCATCATCATCAAGAACTTCCAGTGTTGTTGAGGTCCAAGAAGAAGAGAACAGATGAGCTTTATGATTCTCTCAATTCTAGAAACTCCCCTATTCATATACTTGAGGTTACTACTCATTACTCAACACAATCTCTCTCATTTTCTCTGCTTTCTCTCTCTTGTATTATTGATAATATTTTATTTTATAGTATATATGTGCTGTGTTTCTTTTATTAGCTAATACTATATTTTAATGTGTGATATAACTTTCTTTACGATTGTAGCTTAATTATTGATAAAAAAAAGATTTGTTTTATTTTTTAAATATTTGATGTATACACATTAGATAAAGACACTCAAGAGTTTACAAAATCTCTTTTTAAAAATAATGAAGTATTAAATACATAAAAGATATAAGAAATATAAGAAAATAAGTCCTATGCACCCGTAATCTGATATTTTAATTGGGATAAACTAAAAAAAAAGTACACCAAAAAATTTAGGTGTTGACAAAAGATAAAACTAACAAATTTCTAAAATAATATTAATTTGAGAAAAATAACCAAATATAAGAAATACACTCTAAGAAAAAATCTTCAAAAAAAAAAAAATCCAAGTAGATTTTATTTATTTACTTGTCATGTTATTTCTACACGATTAACTCAATGTAAAGAAAAGAAGACTAAAAATCTGAATTTTGCACTAATTATTCACATGCATCTTTAAAATAACTTATCCAAATATTTCTGAAATTTAAAACTATCAAATATACAAGTTATTTATTATTAATGAAAAATTAATTTTTTTAATCAAATTAACATAATTTTAAAAAATATTTTTGTCAGATTTATCTTTAATTTTGGAGATTCACCATCAGAATTTTTCATATATATATTTTTGGTTTATTCCTTTTTAATTACGAATAATGAATTGAAATAAATAATATGGGGGTGGAGATGCAGCTGAGGGTAACATACATGGGAGAGAGGACAATAGTGGTAAGCTTGACATGCAGCAAAAGGACAGATACAATGGTGAAATTGTGTGAGGTTTTTGAGTCATTGAAGCTCAAGATCATCACTGCCAATATCACTTCCCTTTCCTCTGCCAGGCTTTTGAAGACAGTCTTCATTGAGGTAGGTCACTCTTACCTTTAATTTTTCCCTTTATTTTTACCTTTGCCATATAATACATTAATACTACTACTATTTTATTAATTTAATATCATACACCTATCCTTTCTCTTCCTTTACTCGGTTGTAGCTTTGTTAGGTACATGCCTCTTATTAGCATTTACTTTTTATTTTATTTTATTTTTTTTCCCTAAGAAATAAATGCTTCAAACTTTAATTATACCACCATCAACTGCTGAGCATAATATCAAATACGTCAATTTTTTCAATAGATAGCATTATCTATTTATCTCCTCATTCATTATAAGAGATTTTGAGTTCGAATTTTATCTAAGAT
>JASCZI010151120.1:994-24881 GCA_036250425.1 Stylosanthes scabra | reverse complement strand
CGCGTTCGCGGTCGAGGTTTGGGAGGATGAGGCGGATGGCGGGGAAGTAGTTGCGGTCGGCGCAGAATGAGTCGAGGAACTTGCGGAACTTTGCGCGCTTCTTGGCTGGGGATTTGGCACGCTGCGTCCAGTTGAAGAGGCTGCACATGACGCTGAACTTTGTCTGTTCCGTCGCCATTTTCTTAGTTTGTTTTGTGTTGGAAAGTGGAAAGGTTCACTCTCTGGGTTTTAGGTTGGGGTTGAAGGTGTTTAGTATTTATACTGTTGCTTTCTGTGTGGGCCTTTGTGATCATGAGCGGAAACAACGACTTTCTGGATACGCCTTCTTCGCTCAAAACTCAAAAGTGTTTTGTTTAGCTTGGCTTCTTCTATAGTTTCTTCTTCAGTCAAATAGCATTTTTGTATTTTTTTTAATTAGTTTTTCTTTCTTTAATTACAAATTTTAACATGCATTTATTAAAAAAATTATGTTATTTGGAACTTAAATTCAGTCACCAACTCAGCCACTATTATAAAATACATATTAAAAATAATTTAAATAATATAAAAATTATTATTTATATACTAAAATCAATTATCATATATTTTTATATTTTTATACCTATAAAAATAAAAATTAAATACAAATCATACTCATCTTAACTTATCATGAGTTTTTTTTTTTTTCAAAGATAAAGATATTTTATTCAATAATGAAATAAAATACAATAGTTGTCCATATCTAGGACCAAAAACATAGAAATGAGAATCTCCCACAAAACATAAAATAAGAAATAACTCGAATAGAAAGAGAAAAAAGAAAAAATAATAAGAAAAAAATAGTGAAACTTCTAGCTAGAAATTGCTCTTCAAATTTTCAAAAAGCTTCATTGACCAATAGTTTGTGCCCGTGTCTGGAATTGTTGTTTAAATATAAAGAGATTTCGTGCCTTCTAAATATTCCAGCTGAGAATTGCAAATAAAACATTCCAAGAACCCAAATGCTGTCGGTTGGAGGATCTGGCTTACGGAAGGAACACCTTCGTAATTGCTTCTTATATGATGCATTAAAGAAGTTCTAATTTCAATTCAATTATATTATTGCCTTATACTGTTATACAGATATCCTGTAATATGCAAAACAAATCATAAAAAAAAGGCTCAATATAAAGAATAATACTCTAAATTAACAATAGACATAGAGTAAGCATTAAATATGAACATTTTAATTTCATAAAAGCAACGTATCAAAATTTAGAAAAAAATATTGTTATAAAAAAAGTGTAAAAAAATTATAAAAAAACTATTTTATATTTATAGATTACAATTAAACATGTTCTAAATTATATTTTAAAATTTTCTTATAATCAAACATAATACAAATTATAATTTTAAATATTGTTATAATCAAACACACTCAAAACAATAATTAAATTTAAGAATTCAAATCGAAGATTAAAAAATTATATTATAATCAAACATGTTTTAAATCTGACTTCAAAATAAGGTTATATTCAAACGTGTTAAGCATTATATTCAAACTCAAAAATTTAAATTAAAGTTCAAAAATCAAATTATAATTACACACTCCAAATCACATTACAAAATTCAGTTATAATCAAACACACTTAACCTAATAATCAAACTAAAAAATCAAAATCAAAAATCAATTTCATGCAATAATCAGATTATAATTAAATAAATTTTAAATCATATACTTCAAAATAATTAAAATCAAAATTCAAACTCATGCTTTAATCGAATTATAATCAAATGTTTTTCAAATTATATTTTCAAATTCAATTATAATAATATTTTTAAAAGTAATAATCAAATTATAGAATTCAAATCAAAATTTAAATTTATGCTATAATTATATTATAATATTACAAATTATATTATAAAATTTGATTGTAATCAAATGTATTTAGAATAATAATAGAACCAAAAAAAAAATTGGGAATGGAAAAGAAAAGAAGTAATATCAAATAAGGAGGAGAATAAAAATCACCAAAGCAGCCAAAATCCTATCTAAAAATGTAGGAGAGGAGGATTTAGAAGACGTTGTTGCTATAAGAGAAGAAGCGTGTATGTGACTCACGATAACTGACTCACTTGAGGTTTGAAGGGAGAGGAGGTAGTGTTTGGGGGCGCGTGTGACACTTGAGAGTTGGGTTGTTTTTTCAATTTTAGATGTTATAGGCGTAGATATGTATTTTTACAATGAGTATACACATCCAAGTAATTTGGCAACCAAATTCCAACCAAATCACTTTTGCCCACTCTCATCATTTGCATGTAATACACGCAAAACTGTCCACTTCCCCACCTCGAATCGGATTTTTTAAAGAAAATGAAGTAGATTTCATGGAAAAATAGAACCAGATTTATTTGAAAAATAGAAATAGAAACTCTAAAAGGAGATCTGAGTACATTTGAGTACATAGAAACAAAACTGAATTTGGTGAACAAAGAAACGAATTTCTTCTATTCTTCATCATTTTTTTCAATAAATTGCATCTCATTACAAAAATAGAACCGAATTTCTTATAGAAATTGAACCGGATTTGTCAAAATAAAAAAAGAAAATATATTTCTTTTTTCTTCTTCTTAAATTAAATCTCATTAGAAAAGCAGAATCTAATTTCTTATAAAACCTTAACCGAATTTGTTAAAATAAAAACGTAATTCTCTTTTTTTCTTCTTCATCGTCTTCTTCAATCGAATGTATCTCATTACGAAAACAAAACCGATTTTATTTTAAAAACAGAACCGGATTTCTTTAATAAAAGAAATATATTTCTTCTTTTTTTGTTCTTCATCATCTTCTTCAATGAAATGCATTTAATTACAAAAACAGGACCGGATTTTCATTATAAAATTGAACTGGATTTTATAAGAAACTGAACTGGCTTTTTATAAACAATGAACCAGATTTTCATGAGAAATTAGAAGTCCCTAGGCATCCAAAAAGTGAACCGGATTTTTATAAGAAACTGAACCGAATTTTCATGAAAAAATAAACCGAATTTTCATGAAAAAATGAACCGAATTTTCATGAAAATCAGAAGCACGTCTATACGTCAATCTTGGCGCCTAGGCGTATAAAAATTGAACCAAATTTATTTGAAAACAGAATTCATCAAACTCCAAAAAAAATCTGAGTACATAATAAAAACAACAAAAACATTAAAATTGAACCAGATTTTTTATCAAACTGAACCGGATTTGTCAAATAAAAGAAACGTATTTATCTTTTCTTCTTCTTATTCATCTTGATTTCTTATAAAAACTGAATCGGATTTGTCAAATAAAAGAAACGTATTTCTCTTTTCTTCTTCTTATTCATCTTCTTCAATGAATTGCATTTTATTAAACCCTAAACATAACTCTTCTTCTTATTCTATTTTTTCTTCCGCCGCCTTTTAAGCTGAGAACGTGTGTCAGAAAAACTTGGTTGAATTTGGTTAGATAATTCACTTGAATGTGTATACTTTTCGGTATTTTTATACTAGTAGCTAGTTTTAATACACACCTAGTATATTTCAAACAATATATGTACAAGTATTTATTTAATACAAGTATTTATTTAATAACTAATGACTAAATTTTGGTATAAAAGTATATTAAAACACATCATCTGTACTAATACTAATCATACACAATCCAAGCTGACACATCAGCTATACTAATACTAATCATATACAATCCAAGCTGAGAATGCTAACCGATCATGTGTTTGTGTATTTTTTTTTTAATATTTTTCTTTTTATTTATTTTAAATTGCATTTATGCTATCGCATAAAAAATACTACTTTAGTCACCAAAAAATAAAAAATAGCACTTTTTCCATTTCATATTATTTGTCATTTGGTTCATTGAAAAATGAATATATTTGAGCATTATATTAGTTTTTCAATGAATAAAAAAAAAAGGTCAAAGCTACAAGCTACAAGCACAGTATTTGGTATTTGGCGAACTTGAATTAACTTAAAAAGTTCGATAGCCCAGTAGAGGTCACCATGATCAAGCTTCAAATGCGCATATACACAGAAAATAAATGTCAAGACAGAGGCCAGTATATCATTACACTTTTCCATGGCAGACTCAACTATAGGCCACCTTGAAAACTACCAACCATACATGATGATACCAGGTAACTTAAAAGCATCAGTTTGGACGCTTCATTACACAACCAGTCAATTCGATTCAGGCGTTAATTCTCTCCAATCAGACTCAGTTACAAAGGAACTAGTCCAATGGAGTCTACAGTTGAAACACAAGAAGACCAATTTAAAGTCTGAAGGTACTATAGTCTCCTAAACTAGAAGCTCCATAACCTGAATAGGGTTGCGAAGTCAACGTTGCTGAGGGGCGCGATGTAGCGCCCACCGTAGAGTATGAATTCCTCAAACCTACATCGCCCACCGTAGCGTAGGAAGACCTCAAACCTGTGTCGCCCACCGTAGAGTATGAAGAACCCAAACCTGCATCGCCCAGGGCAGCATATGAAGACCTCAAACCTGCATCTACCCTTCCATAACTGCTCGCAACAGGTTCTTTATTATGGTTGCTTATAACTTCCTGCAGCACAGAGAAGGGTATTTATGTTAGCAAAATAAATTCGTGATTGTTCCAATATGAATTATAACCTAGTGCCCTTATCCAGCTGAGTCGACCCATATAAAAAGTGAAAGTTCACATCGTAGGCTCAAATATTTGCAGCAATTGAACATATTAGCTTCATGGAAAACATTAAACATAAAATCCAAAAGTTAATCCTATCCCAACTACCAAAGCCCAAATAACCTTCATTGTAATGGCCAATTTAGGTCAAGGTAAGGGAAACCCAACTACAAACTTCTTTACATAGTAATATGATAACGTTATAGTGTGGAGAATTTAACCCCTAACAAAGAAAAGGTTAAAAAAGTTATATAGAGCAATGTATAGAAAATCAAAACTACAATTCTTTCATGTGGTTTCCATACTTGAGAAAATCCCAGTAAAATAAAGGGTATGCGAAACAATCCTTCATTTCCAAACATCCCAATCAACAGTATTGATCTTCTATTTTTTACTTCATTTCCCCTTCTATTTCTCTTGAACCCCCACACTATAGTAAAAAAGTGGCTCATTGCATGAAGCTCTCATCTAATGGAGCATAGAGACTAGAAAGAGGAGACAAACACAACCCACACATGGATGCTTATGCATATCCTCTCTTCAATTTTGGTTAAAAATAAGGTAGTGTAGTAAAGGCTGCTGTTATTTCATACCTGAATCAATTGCTCTGCTGTCTGAACCTGAGATGAGGAACCTTTTATTTCCACAACGATTTCATCAGGCACCCTGCTTTCCTGCACAGTCAATATCGCTCCACTAGTTCGACGAATGTATTCAATATTAGTCCCTTGAACACCAATGATGTCCTCTGCATATGATAATGGTATTTGCATGGTTTGTACTACCTGTGCTCATAAGTGGAAATAATTAAGAATACAAGTTGGCATATGTAAATGCTTTTAGTTCAGCTCACAAGAATATGGCATACATTACAGTCTATAACAACATTTAAAGACACTGATAATAGTTTGGCCTACAGCTAGATCATCATGCTATTTATTGGTGGAAGAGTAGATATGGAGAAGACCCAAATTAATAGCTTAGTGCGATATAACAAGTAAACATCTTCTCACTAAATGGGCTCACCTACGTGTTGATCCAAACAAGTCAATCAGATTTAACTACATGTCGACAGTTAGCTATAATTTTTCTGAGTCTCCCTCGACGGCTCTACCTCTAGCTATTAAACTACATTCCTTCATATCTACTTTGCTAAGTGCTAACTGGACATTCTAATCATTTTTACCTTTTGCATTTTCCAGATTATACAAGAATAGAATAAAAACAAACCCAATATATAACCATAATATACAGACTTGCAATTATATATACAACTAGTAACAATAAGAAGCAAAAGATTATATAAATCTCACTCATTAGGAAATATTATGGAGCAAAATACAAAACCAAAGGGTGAATGGTAAAAACGACTA
Source organism: Stylosanthes scabra (assembly GCA_036250425.1). Lineage (NCBI taxonomy): Eukaryota > Viridiplantae > Streptophyta > Magnoliopsida > Fabales > Fabaceae > Stylosanthes > Stylosanthes scabra. The sequence goes on along the minus strand of JASCZI010151120.1, from coordinate 18,843 downwards.
ACCGTACTAACAATAGGAGCAGCAACACGACTAAGTGAAGTAAGTGCTGAGGATCGAACGGCAGAAAGTGAAGAATCTTGTCCATAGACAGACATAGTGGAGGAAGGAAGTAATGAGTCCAAAAGACTTCCACGATCAGCAAAGACGGGATCCCTTTTTGTTGGAAGAGAAATATCTGAAAAAATGCTAGTTTGAGAAGCAATATGCTGCAATGACTTGTCAGACAAGGTCTCTGCTTGCTGAGCTTGTGTGGTTGGTGCAGTGTACTAAAACAGAGAGAATTTACCATATATAGTCAATATACAATAAAATCAGGAAAAAATAACTTATTAATTTTCTTGAATGACGTCATCACATCAACAAAGTAGCAGATCAGCACATATAATATACATTGGTGTACACTTCAACAACAAAAAATCTTATTTGGGAGAATCAAAAAAGAAAAAGGTCTATAAGAAAGCTAACAAACTCGGAAAATGCAAAAGAAAAACAGTTCAGAAACTATATATATATACACACACACACACACATATATATATGCATTCTGCTGCTAGTGTCAAATATGGAAAATAATGAACTTACAGGTTTCTCAAATAGAGGAAGAACACTGTGATCAACCAAAAACCTTCTTAGGTGGCCAACCACTGCTTCCAGGCCTTTAAGGACCTTCAAGGCTTCTCCCTGAAGTTCCACAATCCTCTCATCCGGGGTGGCAGCTTGAAACTGCGCCTCATCTATCATGAAAATGAATTGCCATTAAAATATTTCATATATCAAGGAAGAGTTGTACTCTGAAGGGAGATGGCAAAAGATGCATTCGGAAATATGAATATCATTTCGTGCAAACAAGACTGAAATTAAGATGACCAATTAGGCTACAGGAGAACTACCAGATAACTACATGAAATATTCTGGAAGGCATGTTATGTCTAACCTAGGAACTTAATATTAAATAAGAGGAGTTACTTTTATCAATACACACACAAAAAAGAAATTGTAAAGAAAATGTATAGAGTACATTATGGTTTAAAACTGGATATGAATTATTATGAAAATATTGAGCATGTTTGATATGCTGAAGCACCCTCTTAATTGAACAGGTAGTCATAAAATTCTGTTTTATCTAATGTCTAGAAATTAAATTATATATTATCTATAACATTAAGTTTTGGTGTATACAAAACCACCCTCAATTATAAAGAAACAAATATTTACAAGGGGAAAAAAAACCACTGTTTTCCCAGTACACTAGATATATGAGAGGGGATAAACCAATAATTGACAGTATTTAAACTAAACACTGTTAAAAGGAATGCAACAAATTTTAGGCCAGAACAGGTTGAAGTGCAGATGCGTCGCATAGTAAAATATGCGATACACGAGAAAAGGATTTTTTTCATTTCATTGCAAAACTATAAGCTTTAATCAGATAGATATATGTTTATATCAAAACATGTCTTTGCACTTACAACAGAAGAATAAACTCAAAAAGTCAATTGACACCATCACACCAGGTTAATAAAACCACTAGATCTATCTCTAGCATATAAAATCTTTGCTTGTTTGTTGAGCCACTTCTTAATTTATATTTTTTTTTCCATACTAAAATGGCTTGTTTAACTTGTCTAATCCTCTTCCTATTCCTAGTATTCCTTTGTTAAATTAGGTTAGAACCTTCCCATGGTATTGACAATTAATATAGTGCACTACTGCAATATAGGACATGATCAAGATTTTAGTTGACAAGTACAACTATCCGTCTATCCCAGTATTGCATCTAGGTTCTCTTCACACATAATGCAGAAGTTATGCAAAAATAGATAACCTAGAACATACTCCTTCGGCATGCCTTGCACAGAATGCTCCAGCATAGATGGTCACTTATCCAATTGCAACCAACCAGTAATTTACAAATGCTAAGCTGCATGTGGTGAAGAGAAATATTGACACACAAGCACCTACCCCTACATCCAAAAGATAAAATATTGAAAAGAGAAAGCCTCATTTCAATGATACGTAATAGAAAATCAACTAAACCAAATACATGTATCAAAAGATACAACTCAGCATGTTTCACATAACACTAGTTAGGGAGGCAGAAGCCACAGAATATCAACATCCAATACACATATTTGGAGCTATCATCATACATGTATAATTGGATAACAAGATACATACCTGCTGACAATACCCTAATAGAAGCACCGCTGCTCTCTTGCATAGATTTGATTAATGATCCTTGCTTTCCAATCAAATTGACAGCTTGTGTTGATGCTACCAACAAACGGATGGAACAAAATACCGCCCCGGCAGATCCTTTATTGTCACTCTCAGTTTCAGATAACCCAGAGATACGCTTAAATATTCTTATCGTAGCATCCATTGCAGGGGAAAGAGCTGCCTCTGGTTCTTCCTTCCCTGTTATCAGTACCTAAAAACAAAAACAGTTCACACTTGTTCCCAGTCCCAGAAGATAAAACTCACTCGAATTGAAACAGAAGAATCGCGAACAAAATCAAGAATTAAAAAAAAAAAAAAAAAAAAACAGAAACCCTAGAAAGAGAAACAGAGATCCAAGGGAATGTGAGACTGACAACTCGATCGGGAGTGCCGAGAGGGGCGTCGAGGACGCGAATGCGGGCGCGTGTGTCTTCGCAGGTCTTCTTGACGAGCTCACCCTTGCGACCGATGATGCTGCCGACCTTGCCCATGGGCACGACGAGGCGGAACACGCACTCGCCAGGCCAACCAGGCCATCTCTTCTCCGCCGGAGTGGTGGGTCCGGGAGCGGTGGTGGGTTCCTGGGTGGAATTGTTAGCGTCGGTGTTGGTGGCTGGTGTGACGGTGCCGTTTTGGGGAGTGGCCATAGGCTTAGAAGCAAAGAAGGGTTAGTGAAGAAAGGTGAAGGGTCAAAGCTGAGGTCGTTCTTCCAGGGTAGGGATTTCTTTCTACCAATTTAGGGTAATTCCAGAAAATAAAATAATAATTTGTTTATATTATATTCTATTAAAAAAAAAAATTGCCCAATGATAATCAATAAGAATTAGAAACCATCAAAATAAGCGAAGCACAATTCATAAAAGATGAAACCCAAATAAATAATAGTACTTTAGGTTTATTGATTAATATTGGTTACAAAATGTAGGTTATTTAGATTTTTTTTAAAAAAATTAGATATGAAAAAAAATTCCTTCTATTCTATATGCATTTTGAATTTTTTATAAAGAAAAAATAAGTGTTTTTTTTACAAATTAATACTATTTTATTGTTCTAGTATTTATTTAAAAAAATTTAAAAATAATTTTTTAGTGTTTTAGTTTTTCGAGTGAATTTTTAATAATTTTGTAAAAAAATAATACATTATATTTGATTTTTTAATAGTTAAATAACAAATCAAATAGATCCACTGAGTTTTTTATTTTTACAATTGATATCATTAAGTATAATTTTTGGATTGATATTTTTTCAGTTTGAATTTATGATTTTAAATTAAGAATGGATTCAGTAAAATTTTGTGATTAAGTATTTCTGCTCTTAAAAGTTAGAGTCATATTTTTGTGTTTCATAAATTAAAAAGTCAATGAATTTTTGCTCTCACCTTTTGAAAGTCATGCTTTCAAAAATCTAGTAAATAATTTTTTAGAGTGAGTTCTTATTCTTTAAAAAACAAAATGACTAATTAATTTTACTTTTTAATAAAAAAAACAAATTTATTCTCAATTAATTAATTCAATTTTACATTAATACAGGACATAACCATAAAAAATCAATTATAGAAATTTGACTGGTTGGTTAAAAAAAAGAAAAAGTTACGCTAGTTTGGCTGGTTGGTTAAAAAGAAAAAGGTGAAAATGACTTTCTCAAAAATTTATATCTTTTATATCTTAGTTTTTACCAAATAATATACGAAGACAATTTCTTTTGTTTCTGATTCTAATTTTCTTTGTATTTTTGGAAGGGCGAGAGAAGTTTGGAAGATTAAGTTTTGTTTACAAGATTTATTATATATTTTTATAATTTTTTTAAAATATTATGTGCTTTGTTATTATCAAATATAGCATTATGGGGAAAAAAGATAGTAATATCTAAAGAGCCAATGCTTGTTTGGATTGACTTTTATTTTAAGAAAAAATACTTTTTAAAAAAAATACTTTTTTTATTAAATTTGGATTATTTTTTAAAAAAGTATTTTTATTTAAAAAAACAACTTTTGTATTTTTTTAAAAAGCAAGCAATGTGTTGCTTTTTTTAAAAAAAAAACAATTTCTATTAATAAAAGATCTTTTTAAATAGGACATAGATAAAAAAATCTTTTTTCAAAACCAAAAATCCCGAAGTTTTTAAAAACAAACAAAGAAATATCATCAATTTTATTAATGATAAAAATACTTTTGAATTATTTAAAAACTTAATAAAACTACAATTTTATTGCATGTCAAATGTAACCTATTTTCTCTCCTCTATTATATATTTCACTTTCAATTTCTTGGCTATGACAATAAGAATTGCAACTCCATATTGGTAAGTGGTAACCTGTTTTGTTTTAAAATCTCCATATGGATAATTTAACAACTCACCTTTCAAGCTAAAAGGCAACCCAGACAGAAGGTCAATGTTATAGTGTAAGATAAAGTTGGGAGAAAGAACATAAATCTCTACTTTGTACATTCACAGTGTAAAACCTGATTCAGACACAAGCCTTGCAAGTTGCAACAGCAACACTGCCAAACTCTTTTAGTTTTTCACATAGTAATCATGAAAGATTTTTGGGCCTCAGAAACATAATATTTCACGAAAAAGACACTAACTATTTTGGATGAAGCAAACTCTTCTTCAACTGAGAAAAGGCACAAGAAGATCCTATTAACACTCACCTAGTTGTCTGAATCATGGTGCTTCTTAATCTAGTTCTTGATTCCTTCAATTTCTGACAACTATCTCATTGAGGTTTGCTTCAGTTTTCCATTGGAGGTGGAGTCAGACAATCAGAAACTCCGGGCAGTCTTTGGGAAGGATCTCTTGCTGGTGTACTTGGTAGAGGGGAATCAAATTGACCCACTCTCAATTTCTGAAGGGCTGCAAATGACTCTCTTGTGGCAGACATTGCTTCAAAGAACCGAGTGCAAGATGCCAAAGCTACTGGAATGGGTCGAAGCATTTCCTATGGATATAAAAGAAAAGGTTAAAAACTGCAAGTAGCATATACATAAATTCTTGTGCGTCATTAGGAAATGCTAATTTGATTAGAAAAATAGCTACCAACCAACAGCTACAAGAAAAAAAGACTAAATTTTGTAGTTGTTGGTTGTTAACTCTTTCCTAGTTGTCAAATTAGCATTTTCCTTGCGTCATTATTCGACCTGGAGTTGGCTTAAAATTAATTCCAGTCTTGCACCTATTGCCTTTGAAAACAATTGATAAAACTTTCAGAATGTGCAACAGAGTACAGACAAGAAGCCTCTTGGGAAAACCTCCATTTTGCAGTATTTACTATCTTCAGGGATTCTTATAATCTGAGAAATAAGGGTTCATGGATGAAAATATAAATTGACTAAAGATTTAAGACAAGATGTTGCCACAATAAATAGACTGCAGAAACATACCCCCCAAACTGAAGGAGGTTCCTTGAAATTCTGACTCCACTGAAAATCTGCTACTGATGCTGTCAAGGCACCATAATCACTGGCTGCCTTCATCAGTAGTTCAGAGAATTGTTTCTGAAAGAATTGAAGAAATATATATCATAGAAGCGTTAAAACTTTTTTAAATGGAAATCTATTCTCATCAATAGTTCAGCATTACATCAATTTTTAACTAAAAGTGGATGGTGCGGATACAAGGTAAAATTTGAAATAATTCATGCTTTTCCCTGAGATTAATAATCTAGACGATTCTAGAAATATGTAAACTTAAAGGGAAAAAAAGGACTAATTATACCAGAGAAGTTTAACTATAGGAATCGTTATGATTCCAAAATATCAGAATTTAGTCTTCAGATACAAATTCAATCTTTACAGCTATACACACATTTTGCTCCAAAAATTTCAGCTCAACAACTCAAGCATTGAGAATATTTGAATTTGAATGAAGAAGCTAAAACAATACAGTGCAAAAACATAAGCCTAAAAACTATCTAGTGTGTCTACAGCAGCAGTGGAGAAGCCAATTAATTCCAATTGTTTTACCCCATTGAGCTGAAACTTTCAGTTAGCAAGTCTTATTCAAGCCAACAAATATAATTGTCTTGCTATGGACTAAATCTTGCTAAATCACCAACTACAACACAATATAATGAAATGAAGCTAGCTCCCTGCCAATTTCTATCAAAAGTAGGAACAATTTTTTGCTATAAAACAGTAACATACAACAATCATGATTTCACCAACCTGAAATTCTGCTTCTACAGGAATGCAATCAAGAGAATAAGGCTGCTGCAGGCGAGCTATGATGCGATCCTGCAACATTAAATTTGGTAAATCAATTTATTACTAATGAACTTATCCAGGGAAACAACACGAAATGCACAACATTAAAATGGAGGGCACAGACGCATTACCTTATTCTGGATAACATCTTTCAGTATAGCGGTAATCCTGCCTAAGGTCTCAATTTTCTTTTCCATTTCACTCACATGAGTCAAATGCGCAACATTCTTATCATCCTACACAATTTCACAAATCTTATGAACTCTTACATCATTCATAAATAGAAACTAATAAAAAAAATTTTTTTAAAAAAAGAGTTGAGTTAGGGATACACCATAAACCTCCCCTAAAAATTAGTCAATATTTCACGCAATTCACAAAAAATTATACCTACTAATTTGATCTTAATTGATTTTAATTATAAAATATGTATATATGATTAAGATTAACGGCTAAAAACACATGAATACCTGAATTCCGATTATACCTGAAACTTTTTCAATACTATGAATCTAATTTGCAGAATGTGAAAACACTACAATGGATTTCAGTATAGGCATGCTAGAAATATCAGCAGAATTTACCATTTTACCCTGAAAATTGTTCAAAGTATAATAAAATGGAAGAAGAAAGACAAACCTTGCGACCTTGAAGTTCGACTTGCAAATCCGCGATCTTGCGTTGAACGGTGGTTAGTTCCCTCAAAACCCTGACCAAGTCCTCGCCCTTTTCAGCGCTACTGGGAAACGAAGATTCCTAGAAAGAGAGAGAGACGGTGGTAAAATCGTAACTAAATTCAGTGAAACAAGAAGAATGCGGAATGAGAGAGAAAGAATTAGGGTTACCTGAGGCGGTTGTTGGGAAGCGGAGACGGAGAAACCAAGATCGGCGGCGATGGAGAGTGCATCGGACATTCCACCGATTCGCCTGATAGGCTTCTTTCCAACCCAACTTGACTCATTCCCCATCGACATTTCTCAATTTTCCAACTAACAAAAAAAACTCGAAGAAGAAGAAGGAGGAGGAAGAGGAAAGAATGAAGTCACTCTCTCATGTTGGTTTTGGTTGGAGTGTCTTCGCAGAATCGCAGATCAGAGAATTAAATTTGAAATTTCATTTGGGTGATTAACTGATTATTGAGGCTGTTTGACTCGTTTGACCAAATTATTTTCTATGATATAAATTATTGAATAATTATATATAATCAAATATTTTAACCAACCAAGGCTAACCTAGTAATCCACCTCCACGCACCTCTAATTAATAACTAGGTTTGTTTTTTTAAATTTCGCAATCAATTAGGATTTTATAACAAAAATGAGATAGACGCCTTCATTCTTTATCAGCTCAACGTTTTCAAATCTGCTTTCTTCTTCTCTTTCGTCTCCTCATTGCCGTAATTCGTCCCAGTGAGTTTTTTTCGTATTCGTTCTTCGTCATTGCTTCGTTGAGAATGGAAGAAAAATACCAAAACCACGTAAATAGGAGGGGGAAGAGGTGTACCAACAGTAGCAAGAAGATGAAATACATTTGAGTGGTAACTTCCAATAATTCAAAAATCCGTTTCTACTTTCATTCAAAATTCGTTTCTAATTTCATTCAAAATACGTTTCTGTTTTCATGAAAATCCAATTCAGTTTTTATGTATTACAATCCGTTTCTACTTTCATTCAAAATCCGTTTCTATTTTTCTTCAAAATCCGTTTCTGTTTGAGCTAAACAAGACCATGTCTAGGCGTGGATTCATCACCAAAATCACGCCTAGGTGTAAAAGAAAATCCGTTTCTACTTTCATTCAAAATCCGTTTCTACTTTTATTAAAAATCTGTTTCTGTTTTATGAAAATCCAATTCAGTTTTTAATTCCAAATCCATTTCTATTTTCATTCAAAATTCGTTTCTGTTTCTATTCAAAATCCGTTTCTGTTTTCTTGAATATCCAATTTAGTTTTTTTATACCAAATTCATTTCTGTTTTTGTTCTAAATCTGTTTCTGCTTGTCTTCAAAATCCATTTCTGTTTTTTAAAAATAACCAATTCAGTTTTTCGTCAACAACAACATCAACAATAACAGGAACACCACCAACAATAACAGCAACACCACCAACAATGACAGCAACAACACCAACATCAACAACAATGAAGGAGGAGGAGAAGGAAGAGGATGACGGCAACGGTGATGGCGACGGCAACGGCTGCAATGACGACGGTGGCGGCTGCAGTAACGACGACGACGGTGCTGCAATAACAGAGGGGAGGAGGAGGAAGAGAAGAAGAAGAAGAAGCGCGTTTTGAATTTTGGGGAGAGTGCCGCGCATGTAATGGGTGAGAGTGGGGAAAAATTACTTGGTTGGACTTAGTTGGGGTAAATGCTTGAATATGTAGCATTACTGTAAATTATTTTAATAGACGCCAAAAAAAATTATTTTAATAAGTTTTATCTAACTAATTTATTTATTAAATTTCTAGCATGGTATGGATGTCATGGCACTTTCTATGTGTAGCATGGTTATTCCTAAAAAACGATCATATTGTATGTACACTTAAAAAATAGTTATCAAATTACCAAATTTAGTCCAAAAAAAAAAGTTATTGTTGTGTTATGAACCTTGAAGTCTGATCCTTGATGGCCCAAGTCTGATGTGCGGTTTCCTCCCGGAGACAGGTGTGGTGGGTACCTGCAAGACACTCCGATACCTAAGTCAGAATGGATTTTTTGTAGTAGATGTGGAGAAGAGATTGGGTAAGATTTTTCATACCTCATGATATGACCTTACTGTCATATTTAATAGGAATCTCACTAGCAGTTACAAGTTAGAGCTAGTCATTGGTGGTTTCTATGGGCATATGAGAAAACTGCCCCTGGGGAAACTAACCGCTTCCCTTGAGGTATAACTCCTAATCATCAATGGCTCGACGAGGTGTGGAGGTCGTCTTGTGTTGAGGGTCGAGTTCTTAGTTCTGGAGAGTGCACAAGTCGTCGTGTGTCTGTCTAGAACGTGGGGGGTTCCCAAGCAAGTCGGGTAACTTAGGAGCTCTCAAGATGGGCTGGGCCCAGGGTTACTAGTTAACTGGGCTGGTATGAACAGCGCCCCTATTTGAAGTCGATATTTCATGAAGAGTTCAAATAACCGATACAAGTCGGCACTCTAGACACCTCGAAGTCGTCCGTGTGGATCCTGTGTGTGGCCGTGTTGACTCCGTGTGACGCTCTCTCTCCCAAGGATTCTTCTGAAACGTTGCATCCCTCGAGAGACGAAATTTTCGAAATTTGAAAAAGGAACCCTAAATTCTCAAATTATAAATACTAGAATCTTCTGGGCTTTTCTCATTTATTTTGCAGTCTCGATTCTCGTACCCCCTCACACCTTCTCTCTTCTTTCTTTTCACTCTCACTTTGTCACAATCATCATTCACATCACTCCCTCTCTCTCTCTTCTAACTCTCTGGCTTCTGGGATTACTTCCCTCCTCAGCTCACCATTCCCTTTTCCACGATGACCATCTCCTTCCTCCGTTCTCCAGGTAAGCCAAACTTCCTTCTTGCTTTTATTTTCTTCACCACCGTAACTGGGGTTCTTCCTTTGTTCGCATTATTTGGTTTACCATTGTTGTGAGTTGGAGAATCTGCCCCTTTCCCCCTTCTCCCTGATCCGTTTCTTCATCTTTTCTTCTTCTTCTTCTCTTTTTTTTTTACCAACACACACTATTGTGTTATTTTGTAGGCACGATTGAGTAACCCATTCCATGGCTAGAAGGGTAACCGACGTAATGCCTCGTGTAGGTCCTGAGTGTTGTGGATTGATTGATTCCTTTGTGTTAGGGGCCAAGTCCATTGTTGACGATGAATTCGTCAAGTACTTTTGTGATCACCATGTGTTTTACGTTGATAGTGTCGAGAGGGAGAGGTATCAAGTGACTGCCCCAAGCTCTGAGGACCGAGCTTGCTATGTCGATCCTATGGGTGTGAGCTGCATATTCGTATATGAGTCTATTTTTACAAAAATAGGTGTTCGAGTACCCTTTACCAAGTTCCAAGTTGAACTGTTGAGCGAATACGAAGTCGCGCCTTCACAAATTCATCCCAACTCCTGGGGATTCACTAGAGCTTATGAAGTCGTCTATCAAGAGTTCGGATGCACGACTTCTTTGAATGTTTTTCTCTACCTTTTTAAGTTGACTAAGCCCTTTAGCAAAGACAAACAGCAGTGGCTCTCGCTTCGAGCCCAGCAAGGTCGTAAGGTTTTCAAGATGAATGAAGAGTCCGTTAGGGATTTCAAGAACCTTTATTTCAAAGTTTTCCCACAACCTGGGGCCAATCCCTTTTGGATAGATGGAGAGGGCGAGTACCGATTTCCGTTATCGTGGAACGAGGAGTGGGTAAATCCAAAGGTTGAGCGAAAGGAATTGAGTGAATCTGAGTTGCTTTTTGTCGATGCTTTAAGTGAGTGTTGGGGGGAAAAAAGATAGTCACTTGCCTACCCACTTGTTACTCACCCAATCCTCTAGTTACATTCAAGATGAGATCCTTGGTAGGTTGGTTTATATTCATGCGTGTTGTAGTTATAAATTGAATAACTCTAACCATTTGTTCTGTTTCGACGTGCAGAGATAATGTCGAGCAAGTCGAACGCTTATGATCGATTCAAGGCGCACTTGCTCAACAAGTCGAAGAAGCCCATGACCACTAGTGGGTCGAATTCGGGTACGAGCAAAGATGTCTCTCCCGAGATTGTTCCTCCAACTTCCTCTGCTGTTCCTGACTCGAGCTCCGCTCGAGATACTAGTGCCACTCCTTCCCCCCTCTATTGTGAGCACGCAAGAGATCGACAATAGAAACAAGGATCCCCCACAAGCTCGAAAGCGAAAAAATCCTGAACCCAAGTACGGCCATATCAATAGCAAGGAATTCGAACACGTTGGGTTTGCTCAAGAGTATCTTGTTGGGGGTAACAACAAGATACCTATGGACGGGCAAAATTTCATGAAGAATCTTGATTTCGTCACTCGTAGTAGCATCAAAGCAGCAGCCATTTGTCAAGCTGCACAGAACAAGATGAGGGGGTGTATCTTGGTTCCTGAGGGGGAAGTGGAACAACTTCGAGCTCGAGTGAAGGCTGCAGAGACTGAAAAACGTGTGATTGAAGGGGAGAAGTTCGAGCTGTCATCTAAAGTCAGCAACTTGGAGGCACGTTTGGCTTTAGAATCCCAAGATCTTAACGTTACGAGGGAAACGTTAAAAAAGTTAGAGAAAGAGAAGTCGGATGGGGAAGAGAAGTATAGGAGGCTCTTTGCCGAGTTCAAGTTGAAGATTGAAAACCAAAAAAGGCTTGAAGCCGAGTTGCAAGCCGCGCAAGAACTTTGGGACAAGTTTTCTAATGACGCGTTGTTGCTAGCAGAGGAGGTGGTGGAGAACCTGAAGGAACAAATTCAAGTTCTAATGCCCGACTTCGACGTGAGCTTGATCGGACCAGACAACAAAGTCGTCGATGGGGTAATAGTCCGTCCAGAACCAGCTACCGACGAGCATCCTGTCCCTGAAGAGACTGTAGCAGGAGGTAGTGACCAAGTTCCAACCGCTGAGGGTTCTCCTGAAGTTCACCCTACTATGTCTGATCCTCCCCCAACTCCTCCTTGTCATGGAATTTGAGTTGTTACTTATGCTTACTTTTGTGGACTTTATTTTTCTATGTTTATTTTTCCCTCTTTGAGAGGTTCTATTTTGTTGTTGACTGTTGGATACACTTCACATTGTATATAACGTGTTTATGTTTTTATCAAATTATCACAATTTCGGACCTCGTCGCTTTCAATTTTATATATATTGTTTCGCATTTTTTCGAGCTTGAAATTGGATAAATTACATGTAGGTTATTGTTTTTAACCGGTTGCGGAAATGAAGAGATGTTGATATGTTATGTAGAAAGGAAGATGAACATTTCTTAATCATAGAAATATTTACATAGTAGCAGAATGAAGAATATTCACATGAGTAAGTAGATGATGCCTAATTTATGGCTACTAGTCCTCACTTTAGTGCCTCGTTAAAACCCCCTTCTAAAAAACACAATGGTAAAAACCAAGAAGTCGGGAAAAAGAGTACACCAGGGAGCAAGGATGTAATATTTAAGAGTAGTACTTCTTCATGTTGCAAGCATGCCACGATCTGGGTAAGTCGGTTCCTTGTAGAGTTGATATTTTGTAGTAACCTTTGCCGAGTACTTCAACAGCTCGGAATGGTCCCTTCCAATTCGCTGCGAGCTTTCCCTCTCCAGGCGTAGGGGCTCCTATATCATTCCTTAGCAATATCAAATCTCCCACGTCGAAAGATCTTCTTATGACTTTCTTGTTGTACTGGACCGCAACTCTTTCCTTGAGAGCTGCTTCTCGTAGCCGAGCTCCTTCCCGCATCTCTTCGGCGAGTTCGAGTTCCGCTTTGCAGACTTTGGCATTGTCGACTTCGTAGTAGAATGTTACCCTTGGGCTTTCAAGCTCAAGCTCCAAAGGAATCATGGCTTCCATACCATAAGCCAACCTGAAAGGAGTTTCCCCCGTAGTTGATTGAGCTGTTGTCCTATATGCCCATAACACATGGGGTAGTTGTTCTGCCCAAGCTCCTTTGGCCTCATCAAGCCTTTTTTTCAGACCTCTTAAGATCATCTTATTCGCAGCCTCCGTCTAACCATTTGCCTAAGGATGCTCAACCGAGGTATAGCGATGTTTCATCTTCAAGTCGGCAACTAGTTTTCGGAAGGTGGAATCGGTGATTTGAGTGCCATTGTCAGTTACTATCGAATGAGGATCTCCAAACTGAGTTACCACATTTTTCCAGAGGAACTTCTTGCTTTGCCTAGCAGTGATGGAAGACAATGGCTCTGCCTCGATCCATTTCGTAAAGTAGTCAATACCTATGATGAGATACTTTAACTGACCTGGGGCTTGGGGAAAAGGTCCCAAGAGGTCGAACTCCCACTTGGCAAAGGGCCAGGGTGAAGTCACATTTATGAGTTCTTCAGGTGGAGCGACATGGAAGTTGGCATGAGCTTGGCAGGGAGGGCACTTCCGCACATAGGAGGTCGCATCTCTCTGTAACGTCGGCCAGTAGAACCCAGCTCTGAGAACCTTCTTGGCTAAGGACCGAGCTCCGAGATGATTTCCACATATCCCACTATGTACTTCTTCCAACACCTCGTCTATTTTGGAAGTTGGAACACACTTCAGCAATGGGGTTGAAAAGCCTCTTTTGTATATAATTCCCTTCACCAATGTGTATTGTTGTGCCTTTCTAGTTAGAGCTCTTGCTTCCTTGTCATCCTCGGGAATTTCATCAAACTTCAAGTAGTTGACAACGTCGGTCATCCAACCGAGTTCTTGTCCTAAAACAACTAACACCTCGGGTTCTAAACCTTGTCGATTTATTGATGGATACTGTAACTTCTCCTGGATCAATCTCCGATGAGACCCATCTGGTTTGGTGCTTGCCAACTTGGACAAAGCATCGACTCTATTGTTTTCTTCTCTGGCTATGTTTCGCACCTTAACATCTGCAAACTCTTTCATCATCAGCAGAGTTGCATCCAAATACTTCTTCAAAGTTGGATCCTTAGCCTGAAAGTCACCATTAATCTGTGAAGTGACCACTTGAGAATCACTATATACCACCACCTTTCTTGCCCCTGCTTCCTTGGCTAACCTCAAACTTGCCAGAACAACTTCGTATTCTGCCTTATTATTAGTGGCCTTGAAGCCAAATTTCAAGGAGACTTCCAAACTTGTCTATTGGTCGTTTTCTAGAATAATTCCTGCTCCACTGCCCGACTTGTTGGAAGACCCGTCAACGAAGATCGTCCAAGTTGCCGAGTTGTCACCATGTGTTCCCATATTCTCCACAATGAAGTCGGCCAAGCACTGTGCCTTGATAGCTTTCCTGTTCTCATAAGAGATGTTGAACTCTGTCAATTCGATTGCCCACCTCATGATTCGACATGCCAAGTCGGTTTTCTGAAGGACGTTCTTGATGGGCTGACTTGTTCATACGTGTATTCTATGAGCTTGAAAGTAAGGACAAAGTCGACGAGAGGCTATGACTAATGCAAGTGCCACTTTCTCAATCTTCTGGTAGTTGAGTTCTGCCCCTTGCAACACCTTACTAGTGAAATAGATAGGGTGCTGACCTCCCTCGTCTTCTCGAATCAAGGCCGAAGCAACTGCGCGATCCGAGGTCGCTAAATACAAGACAAGAGGTTCCCCTATCAGAGGTCGAGATAAAACAGGTGGTGCAGTTAAGAAATCCTTGAAGTGTTGGAACGCTGCTTCGAATTCTTCTGTCCATTGGAATTGATTTCCCTTCTTCAGAATAGCAAACAAGGGTAAGGACCTCAATGCAGACCCTGCCAAAAACCTTGACAGAGCCGCCAATCTACCATTTAATTGTTGAACCTCTTTCAAAGAGGTAGGGCTTGACATGTTGAGAATGGCAGCACATTTGTCTGGATTTGCTTCTATCTCCCTTTGAGTTAACATGAAGCCAAGGAACTTCCCTGCTCCTACTCCAAATGCGCACTTGGTGGGGTTCAATCTCATGTTGTGTAACCTGATGGTTGTAAGAACTTTAGACAAGTCAGGAATCAAGTCTTCCTCTTTCTTGGTCTTGACTAACATATCGTCGACATATGCCTCCATGAGCTCGCCCAAGTGAGACTTGAATACCTTGTTCATCAATCTCTGATAGGTTGCCCCCGCGTTTTTAAGTCCAAATGGCATGACTATGTAACTGTAATTTGCCTTTGGAGTGATGAATGAGGTCTTCTCTTGGTCTGAGGATGCATGAGAATTCGGTTGTAGCCAGAGTAGGCGTCCATGAAATAAGAAGTCGGTAACCCAATGAAGCATCTACCAAGGTGTTAATGTTGGGAAGTGGGTAGGGATCCTTAGGACATACCTTGTTCAAGTCGGTGTAATCTACACACATCCGCCACTTCCCATTTTGCTTCTTGACTAGGACGACATTTACCAACCACTCTGGGTATTTTATCTCTCGTATGAACCAAGCCTCCAGTAGGCTTTCGACTTGTTCTTCGACGACTTGAGCTCTTTCTTCACTCATTTTTCGCCTTCTCTGTTGTACGGGCTTCGTTCCCGGATACACTGACAGCCTGTGACTCATGTACCCTGGATCAATTCCTGGCATGTCGAAAGCCTTCCATGCAATCAAGTCGGATCTGTCTCTGAGCAGTCTTATCAAGTTGTGCTTCAAGTCAGGTGGAAGAGATAATGCCACTTTAGTGGTCTTATCCAGGGCATCACAGATCTGCACTTCTTCCAACTATCCCTCAGGTCGTCCGAGCTCCAACATGTTACAATGTTCACTCCACTTGTCGCCAGCTTTATCTAAGCTCTCATTGTAGCACTTCCTTCCCAACTTCTGGTCACCTCGAATTGTTACCACTCCCCGTGGAGTCGAAAACTTTAAGCATAGATGCAGGGTAGACACAACAGCTCCCAACTTATTGAGGGTCCTTCTACCTATTAATGCGTTATAGGCTGAGGGAGTGTCGATCACAATGTAGTCTACTGTCAGGGTCTTGTACAGGTTGTATCTCCCAAAAGTTGTGTACAGAGTCACATACCCCATAGCTTTGATTGGATCGCCACTCAAACCAAATAGGACATCCGAATATGCCTTTAGTTCAAAATCTCCAGAACCAAGCTTCTCGAAGGCTAGTTTAAACAATATATCCGCCGAACTACCTTGATCCACTAGAGTTCGGTGGAGATTGGCGTTGGCCAGGCTATGGTTATTACCACCGGATCGTTGTGTCATTCTCGAACTCCTCTTGCATCCTCGGGAGTAAAGATAATCTTTGGCAGCCTTGTAGCTTCTTCGGCTGACCCGACGTGGCAAACCTCTTTCAGATGTCTCTTCCTGGACGACTTGGTCAGCCCGCCAGCAGTAAACCCTCCCGAGATGGTGTATATATCTCTCTCTGGCGGCTTGCTACGATCTCGACTTCGGTCATCTGACTTGGTCTCCTTTCTTCTTTTGTCGAGTTGATCGGTTTTCCTTGTCTCCAGATACCTATCCAACCTGCCTTCTCTATCCAATTGCTCTATCACATTCCTCAAGTCGTAACAGTTGTTGGTATGATGACCGTACAAACGATGGTATTCGCAGTAGTCCGACTTGTTTCCCGCCAACCTGCTACGAATCGGCCGTGGCGCGGGTAACTTCTCCACATTGCAAATGTCTCGATATACCTCTACCAACGACGTTCGCAAGGGTGTAAATGAATGATATTTCTGGACTTTGGAATACTCATGTTCTGGCTCCTTGCTTACGTCCTTGTTTTTCCTGACCTCGGGTTCCCTGGACGGACCCACATTCCGAAGTCGGGTTGCTTCTTCCATGTTGATATACTTCTCGGCTCGCTCCTGTATCTCCGCAATGGAGCTCGGGTGCTTCTTAGACACAGACTGGGAGAATGGTCCGTCTCGGAGTCCGTTTACAAGCTCCATTACAGCGGCCTCTGTAGTCAGGTTGATAATTTCCAGGCAGGCCTTGTTGAAGCGTTCCATGTAAGATCTCAGACTTTCTCCCCCTCCCTGCTTAACACCTAGCAGGCTTGGGGCATGCTTTGTCTTCTCCTTCTGGGTTGAGAAATGAGTCAGGAATCCTTTAGCCAAGTCGTCAAAGCAAGTAATCGACCTTTCTGGGAGGTTGTCAAACCAATGTTGAGTAGCCTTGGTTAGGGTAATGGGAAATGCTTTACAGCGTGTAGCATCCGAAGTACCAGCCAGGTACATACGACTCCGGAAATTGCTGAGATGATGTCTTGGATCCGAGGAACCGTCATACAAGGCCATATAAGGACACTTGAAGTTCTTTGGAACCTCAGCCTGCATGATCTCCTCGGAAAAAGGGTCCCCAGTAGTGAACAACAAGTCGGAACGGTGTGGTGTCGACTTGTTAGCTTCCTTCCTCTTCATCTCGACCTCCATCCTTCTCAATTTTTCCTCTGTCTCCTTCCTCTAGGCCTGCTCTTGTCGGAGTTCCTGTTCGACCTCTCTTTGTCGGGCGTAGTTACTTTCAAGTCGATCTAGGCGGCCAAGCTGTCCCGTAACTATGCCCATGACGTCATAGGCACTCATGTGGTCTCGGTGTCTTACTGGAATGTGTATCTGTGATGCTATATGTAACATCCTAATACTGATTAACCATACCGCAGATATAATTAACCACTATTAGTTGTCACTACTTAATTTCATACATATACATAATATAGGAGTTTCAAATAAGACTAAACATCCTTAAAATTTTCATATTAAAGTAGAGCCATACACTTGGGATACATAAAATTTACTCCGTATGTTAAAATACCACTTTACAAAAGGTTCCATCATTTTTGGACATAGACCTGCGAAGTTTT
>JASCZI010151119.1:102344-114053 GCA_036250425.1 Stylosanthes scabra | reverse complement strand
GTGTAGTACTTGGCCTATAATTATGCAGAAGAAAAAGCTTGCTTGCTAGCTACCACTGACTGGCATAACATTTTTGTGTTATGAAGACTAATAAACTGCAAGCCAATTTTGGCAAGAGTCCAGTTAATATATACTTTCTTGTTATTAAGCTTCACCAATAATCTAGGTGGAGGAACCTTCCAAATGACTTGCTCCACATTTTTGGCATTTATATTTATCAGTGGTTACACTCTAGCTTGTAGATTAGAATTTATGGAGCAAGACTTTTAACATTAGCTCTTTACATTGCACCGACAAATTATTAATTAAAATTTTGTGATGATTAGTCATTGGGATGAGAGATAACTGTGAAAAACAAAAAAAAAAATGAAATTTATCCTTAAATTATTATCGTAAATTATAAATTCACCAAAAAAAAAATTTAGTAAATTATAAGAAAAATATGATCCTATACTCTTCCTTGTCCACTGCTAATATCGCCAACTCCCCTGCCTCTTCTTTCTTCTCTTTCCAGTTTCCTATTCCACCGTAACACTACCATCACTCACACCACAAACCTATGTAATCACTACCAAAGCACTGTAGTATATATCAGCTATCTCTTCTTCCTATTCCACCATAATAGATCCAATCTTTGTATGATGAGTATATATTACGAAGGGCTTGGCTAAACTAATTAAAATTATTTTATGGTATAGGCAAAATCAATGATTTTGTTTTTTAATTTTTCACAGAAGAACAAATGATATTCATAGGAAGCCAAACGACATTTACAATAACATAGAAAATATTAGTTTTACATCGAAAATTAGAAGTTAAATACTAAAATCTGAGAGTAGACGCATTATTCGATTACTGAGAATATTAACAAGGAAAAACATGAACTACACTTAATCACTATTGTTTCATAATCTACATGGATGTGTTGTAACCTAGAGGAATATCTCTTCTTCTTCCCCATATAAACATGAATAACTTCCGAATTTGAAGTTTTTTCTACAAATAAAAATTATTCTTCATAGTGTTTTTCTCCGAAATTTGAAGAGATTTGTGCTACTTCATTAATATCAACTATATATGGAACCATAATATAACACATAAAGAAAAAAAAAATAAATTGTTAAACTTTATTCAATTAGAATTTTTTTCTAAAGAGAGTTTTTTTTTTCATCTTCTTCGATCATCAATATCTTTTTTAATATCAATTCATATAATGATATTTATTTAAATGACACCAAGACATAATGATTTAAATATTTACATTGAAAACTTAAATGAATAATTAAATATAATAAATTATCTAATTAATAATTCTATTGTCTTCACACTAATATAGTATAAAGAAATGCTAAAAAGTCAACCATTTTAATTTATTTTGCCCCTTTTTTTCTATCAAATTTTCTTAATATCTCTAATTAGTAGTCTAATAACATATATTAATTCATATTTTAAATATTAATGATTAACTATTGGCTAAAAATAATAAAGGTGAATCTATCATTTTTGTTTTTAACATTCCTATATTTAAAACGTCTTATTTATATTCCTAACATTTTAAATTCATATTAATCATGCCTAACTACCTACACTATTAATCCGCTTTAGATACATATAATATTAAAAATATATTTACACGGGCTAAAAAATCCAAAATCATTTATTCTTTTTTTCCTCCTCCCTGGAGTGGCTCCATTTATACTCTTTAACTCTTTTAAAATAGTCATAAATATCAAATTATTATTGTGCAAAATTTATGGCATTTTTTAAGCCTCATTCCTTTGCTAATTGCTACTATCTATCACTATATGCTCCTGATTTTAATTGCCTCTGCCTGTACGCTATAATTTTTTTTACTGTTAATTGGTATTTCTTTGTTAATGAGTTTGTGTAAAAATTAAAATGATAATTTATGAATTTTGTTAAATTCAAATTAATAAAGGACATGTTTAATGTTCAATATTCAATATAATAATATAAATATTTAAGATAAATACGGTCCGGCTAGCCCGTTACACCGCGGTCCAATGTGGTGCGGGCTTTTGAAAGCAGCCCATATATATTACGAGCCAGTCCGATTCAATTTGTTAATATATAGTCCGCTGTGGCTTGGGTTAAACGGACCGGGTTAACCCATGTACCCAGCTGTAATTCACATTGATCTAAAAACTATTAATGTCTTCTTAAAAAAAAATCGCCATCCTCAATTTAATGTAAATCCAACGACTATTAATTATTGTAAGTGAAAAAATACTTACACTAGTATAAGTCTATCCTTCATTATGAAGTATTATTTTTCTTATAATGAAATAAATATCATAATATTAAAAGTAGACTAAAATTAAAAGTAAATTTTTCACTTTTATAGAATATCCCCATGAATATCTGCATAAATATCTCTATATACAAATAATAATTTAAATGACACCAAAACATAATGATTTAAATATTTATATTAAAAATTTTAATGAATAATTAAATATAATAAATGATCTAATTAATAATTCTATCGTCTTCACACTAATATATTATAAAAAATGCTAAAAAGTCAACCATTTTAATTTATTTTCCTCATTTTTTTCTAGCAAATTTTCTTAATATTTCTAGTTAGTAGTTTAATAACATATATTAATTCATATTTTAAAGATTAATGGTTAACTATTGGCTAAAAATAATAAAGACCAATGTATCGTTTTTTGTTCAAACGTTTGGGATAAGTTATAAAGATGTCCCTACGTTTAAAACGTCTTATTTACATTTCTAACGTTTTAAAATCGTAATAATCCTGTCTAACTGCCTACACTATTAGTATAATTCATATCTTATTTTTATTTCATTATTTAATTTTCTTCAATTTTAAATTTTTACTTTTTTAATTTTGTATTTTTTATGTTTTTTATTTTTAATTTTTACTTCCTATTTTTAATAATTTTTGGTTTTTAAATTCTTAATTTTTTTACTTTTTTTTTATGTTTTATATTTTTTTTAGATAGTATTTTTAAATTTTGCTTCCGTCCTGCTGATCGCCCTTTGGTGGTAGCAAGACCATAACGTTAACAAACATGTAGAGAAAGTGGCATGGTTGATGAGAATGGTGCTAAACTATGTGTGGTCGTCTTGGAGCGAGAGAGTGGTGCGCCTAGTGAGGTCCGTAAGGTAGTCAATTAATTAGTGGTTCTCTTTGATTTCTTTCTGCGTGCAAAGTAGGTTGATGTCAGTTTCTACGGCGAAATCCTTGTGGTGTGGCGAGCATTCCGTTGATTATTATTGAATGTTATAAGGTTGATTACGTATCATTTCATATATCTTAATTAGCATTTAGTAGTGTTTATGGTTTAGGCCTCTAAATCATTTTTCTTTAATTTATCTATACTACTTTTACATACGTTATTATACATCCATTATAATCAACTATGTATACAAAAACAATTGACGATAAATGATGATTACCATTCAAATTCAACTCATATTATTATTATCTATATATACTAATTACACTCTATCTACATGAATTGGTGGAACCATATGATATACGACCCTACTGTCTATGGATTTATTTATAATGCAACTTGATATATGAAACTGTAATGTATATGCGTGCGCTTCCTTTCCCATTTTGGACTGTGATATACGACCCTACTGTCTATGGATTTATTTATATTGTGTATAAATATTAAAGCACGTAGCCCAAGCTAAAAACCAGATGCTCTTAAAATTTTGGACCTACCTTCATCTAAAAAACAGAAAACATCTGGCTAACATCTTATAAAAGAATCAACATCTACTAAAGCAGATAATTTATGTGGCAGAAAAAAATCTGTCAATATAACGAGACAAAATAAATTGGATAGAGTCTTTCAAACTTGTATAACAAAGTCAATTTTTATAGTCTACAGAATATTATATATAGTAGACTCATTTAAACACTTACTTAGTTTAATTATTAGAAAAATGTTTGGTTGTTATGGTTAGCGGTAATTTAATTATTTTGGATTTTGCTGGTATTTATTAGTTACTACTAGATAAATACATAATAATATATATTTTTTTATAAGTTTCAATTTTATCTCATAAGAACTCAAAATTAAGGAGTGAGAATGTTCAATACAGGAAAACATAAATAATCAAAACAATAAACAACGTTCAAAACCAAACAAACCATAATCACATGTTACATTCGAATAATCTATGCCTATGCATGAAATTAACCACACACTCCAAACATACACGCACATAGTAAATCCGTACATTCACACGCAAAAGCCATGTATCTAGGGTTTATTCATGCTTTCTCTTGCCCTTTTACTGTTTATTCATTTATGCATAATTAGAATCTAACATATCTAAAAAAGTAAAAAGGTAAAGTATTGTTTTGGTCCCTAATATTTGAGTTAAATTCTATTTTAATTCTTAACATTTAAAATATCCTATTTTGGTTCAAAAAAATTTTAATTGGACTCAATCAAGTCTCACCATTAAAAGTTAGATATAAACTTAATATTATGGCTGACATGACCGTTTGATAGGTGATTAGTTGCTTTACTCATTCGTTAAACTTCACATGATAAAGTTAGACACTTCATCTTTTCTTCTAATTCTTATAATAAAGAAAAGCTTGAAACCATAACCATTCGTCATTGTTGCGCGAGAATCGAATCGAAAAGTCTCTATTACTGCTCGTGGGAGGTTCGATCTTACCTTATGAGTTTCTATAATAAAAAATTTTTGAACCATTCTCCATAGTTTTTTCTCCGAGATCTGAAGAGATCCGTGCTATTCCAGTAATATCAGCCATATATGGAACTCTAATACACCACAAAAAGGGAGAAATACATCAATGAATTGTTAAACTTTGTTCAATTAAAATTTTTTTCTCTTTTACTTAAAATATAGAGTTGTTTTTTTTTCATCTTCTTTAATCGTCAATATCTTTTTTAATTTCAATTCATATAATTCTCTTTACTTCTAGTAAAAGAGAAAAAAACCCAAATTAAACAAAATTCAATAATTCATTAATTTTGCCATTCACATACAATTATATTAGTCTTATATTATACTCCTAAAGAAAAGTAATTTTAATAGGCTTAGCTATGCCCGTCATAATAGTATAGTATTAATTTCATTAAGTCATAATAAATTTGGAAGTAATTGGACAAAAGTACACACGAAAATTTTTGAGTGGGATAAATGTACACATTAAAATTTCGAAATAGAAAATGTACACATCAAAGATTGCAAACCATGGACAAAAGTACCACGCCGTAACTAGAGTTCCATTTCCGTTAATTATTGTACCCAGTTGTCACTTCACAATTTCTGAGTCAGCAAAATGATATTAATTAAAAAATGAATAAATAAATAAAGAAAAGGAAAATTAAAAACTATAAAATTTACCCCTCTTACCCATTATCCACACTACCCTTTTCACATTAACCTTTGGGTGAAAAAATGCCCTAACAGAGCTACATCCTTTGAAGCTCCTACGCACGCCATTATCCAAGAGTTGTAGCCATCGAATCCAGCGCTTCCCTGTTGCCGTCAGTAAACGTCGCACGTCACCGTTAGTCCACACGGTGGTGCCAGTGAGAGGTCGTTGGTTGCGTTGTCGCTTTTGAGAGGTGTGGTCCAGTTAAACGATCCGAGGTAAGCCACCATCATCCTCTTTTCTACCCTTATGTGAATGTTAGGTTAGTGAAGATTGAGTTCGTATTGCTGCCATTTTGTTTGGTAATGGTACATTTCACAAAACTAGGATTTTCTGAGACTGACTATTGGGGTTTTTTCATAATTGCTGCATTTGATCAAAAAAAATTTCGGTGGTTTTTTCCCTAATAATTATTGCAACTTGGGATTTTCTGAGCAAGGTTTTCTGCTGGTGTGTTTGAATGTTGCTGCATTTGAACAAATTTTTTTTAGGATTTTTTGTTTGTTTCTGAAATTGTAGCATGGACTGGTTTGTGCAGAAAATGTCTTCATATATCACGATTGTTTATCACCATATGAGTAAACTAAAGAAGGATTCCAATCTGAGCTTAGTCTATGAAGGTGGTCAGCAAACCTATTTTGATTATGTCAATACTGAGAAGTTTAGTTTGGTGCAAATGAGGGGATTATTCAAGGGTTTAGGGTATAAAACTTATGATTACATGTACTGGCTAGATGAAGAGTTGGGTTTGAATGGTGGTGGCCTAAACATGATAACAGGGGACCTTGCCGTTGTGATGATGTGTGAATAGGCACTTAGGCATAAGAATTCAGTCCATGTGTAATTTGAGCACCCTGTAGATAAGGTTGTTGAGTTTGTTAACCTGGAAGAAGTCGGTGACTGTGCCACAACCCAACCTCCAACTAACCCTCCAACTACAGAAGACATACCTAAGAAGATGAGGATTAAGAGGAAAGCTAATAGAACTCCAACCCCCAAGAAGAAGGCAGTAAATAGGAAAGGTAAGATGGTGGGCCAAACTTCCCAAAACTTACTTCAAAAACTCACCGAGTAGCCCACTACTGAAACCCATCCCACAATCCAAGAGAAACCCAAAACTATAACAGAAGAAGTAGACATCCATCAATCCCAACCACCACAGGAAACCCAATCTCAACCCCAACATGAAGCCCAACCCAACCCCCAACCCCAAACCCAACCTGAAGCCCAAGCCCAACCCCAATTCCAGACCCAAACTCAAGCAGATACAACTGCTAAGCCCAACAGAAGAGCATCATATAGAAGACCAGCTCCTAGTGGTCAACAGTTTGTCAAGGGGAAGAAGGATGGGGCACCTAGGATTTATGTCCAGTTGAGGAACCTGATAGCTCAGATTATGACCCAGGATATCATGGGTACGAATTTGAGGAATTGTGTGATCCTGACAGTGATGAAGAAGAAAAGCAGAAGCAGGAAACAAGCTGGCCTCAAGGGAACCCGGGAGCCTCATGGGGTTCGGTGCACTTAGAACTTGGCATGGAGTATAAGAGGACAGTTAGGAAGTTTAACATACAACTTGAGAGATGTATAATATTCAGCAGGGTTAAGCCTAAGAAGTACAAAGCAATATGTAAGAATGAACAATGCCCATGGATGATCTACTGTTCAAACACAGGAGAGCCTAAAAGCTTCCTGGTGGAGACTTTTGTGAATGAGCATGTGTGTGGCAGGATGCAAAAGAACCCCTCTGCTGATAGAAAGTGGGTGATTTCTGAGCTGGAAGAGAAACTTAGAAAAGACCCTGAGTTGACATGTAAAGAGGCTGAAGCTTGGTTTAGAAGAGAGTTTAATGTGATAATTCACGAGAAAAAAAAGATACAGAGAGCTACAAAGAAGGCTAGAGAGATTATTGAAGGATCAGAGAGGGAGCAATATTGGGTGTTAAGGGATTATTTTTGGCAGCTACTTAAAACAAATCCAGGAACCACCATTCAGTTGGGCACAACTCCTATGCTGAACTCAAATCCCTTATTTACGAGAGTCTATATTTGTTTGAGTACAACTAGGAGGGGATTCCAACAGGGTTGTAGGTCATTCATTGCACTAGATGGAACATTTCTGAAGAGGTATTATGGAGGTCAGTTGTTGACTGCGGTTGCACAAGATGCCAACAACCACTTGTATCCAATTGCGTATGCGGGTTAGAAGCTGAGACAAAGGACAACTGGAAATGGTTTCTCCAGCTGTTGCATGATGACTTGGGAGACTACAAAGTACATGGATGGAACTTCATGTCAGATCAACAAAAGGTAATATGTATATTGAATACTAAGCTGAAATGTGTTTCATTAATATGTTTTTACTTATGAAAGTGCAATACTAACTTATGTCATATGTGATTCGTAGGGTCTGATACTTGCAATGCAAGAGGTGATGCCAGGGGTGCATCATCGTTTCTGCTCAATGCACTTATGGAAGAATTTCACTAAGAATTGGAAGGATAAGCAGATGAAGGGTGCTGTTTGGGAGTGCGCCAAAGCAACCACAGAACAACAATTCAAAGAGGCAATGGATCGGGTCAAACGAATTAATATTCAGGCTTGGGAATATCTCAACAGACTTGAACCCAAGTCTTAGACAAAGTCTCATTTTAGTGAGTGGCCAAAGGTTGACAGCATCACTAACAATAACTGTGAGGCTTTTAATGCCAAAATTGTGAGATTTAGAGGAAAGCCAATTATCACAATGTTGGAGGACGTCAGGAGCTATATTATGAGGATAATGGCTAGAAACAAGAAGAGTTTGATGGGATATGTCGAAGACATCGTCCCGGTTCAGCTTAGCAGATTAGAAAAAGAGAAAATAGAAAGCAACAAATGGAGTGCAACATGGGCTGCTGATGCTGCAGATGATGTTTATCAGGTTGAGATGACACCATCCACACTCACTGTGAATTTGGGACAAAGGACATGCACTTGCAGATTTTGGCAGCTCACTGGATTGCCTTGTAGGCATGCTTGTGCTACATTAGGCTTTAAGGGGGTGAGGCCAGAATCTGTTGTGCACAGCTGGCTATCCATGGGAGCATACAATGCAGCTTATCATGAATTTGTACAATTAGTGCCATCCAAGGAGTTTTGGGAGAAAGGGCCTGGTCTTCCACTACTGCCACCACACAAGAAGAAACAGATAGGAAGACCAACTAAGAAGAGGAAGAAGTCTGGTCCGGAGTTCAACCCAAGCCAACACAAATTAAAGAGAAAGTATGCACCAATAACATGCAAAATTTGTCACAAGGTAGTATTCACAACATATTTACACATTTAGATCTAGAATTTTCTATACCTTTAGTTCTTGAAACATGTGTTGAAATGTTGGAACCTTTAGATCTGGAATTTGTTACAAGTGTGTTCTTGTTGCTTGGTAGACTGGTCACAATTGCAGGAGCTATGCTTACAAGAATAGAGAAACAGAGACAGAAGCAGATGCTGCAGCAGCAACAGCTGAAGCAGAGGCAGAGGCACATGAAACTCAACACCAAGAGGACTATTGGAAAGAGACCTTGGATTCTCTAGCATAAGAAGAAGTCATTTTTGTAGCCGAAGCATTAGAGGCAGCAGCATGACAAGTATATACCCAGCTTTCTTAAGACTTTATATATGTTTGACATGTGTGAGTTGGATACAGCTGCTGAATTTTTTGTCTTATTATTGTAGATGAGCCAACAAGCTCCCACACAATCACAAGTTGGGTTGAATTTCATGCCAACTCCAAGCATCACACCTCAGCATGGCATTGGGCCTAGGGCCTTAAACCCAAGACCAAGTGGAGCTGGCCCAAAGTCACAAAATCCCATTGGAGCAAGACAAAGTGGAACCAAGGTTGAGACTAAACCACCAAAATTCAACATGAAGTCACACTGTGGTGCTAGTGGTTCTGGGAAATCAGCAACAAAGACAGCAAAAAAGGGAACAAAACAATGAAGTGCAACTAGCTCTTTGGATGTTTTTTTGAAGCAGAAACCATTTTGTGTTAGCGATTTGCAAAACTTGTTAGAACTTGTTGTGTTAATGTTTATGTCTAGTGTCTAGTATTAACTTGTTGAAATGTTGTCATTTATCCATGGGGACGACGTTGTTTCTTGGTTACGGCTGTTTCCACCTAACCAACACCTATCAATTGCGCTTGGGATCCTTCGGCCCCCAGGATTGGTAACCTGGGGCTAAGGTCACCCGTTTTGGATGGTTCCCGAGTCTATATTAGTGTCGTCAACCCCAGTACCATCATTGGCAGTGGCGTTGAGATTGTTTGGTGGGATGCCATGCTTACACCATTTTGAAGTCCGTTGAGCCCTGGCTAACTATAGTCGATAAGTGGGAGCGTCGTTGTGCGCAGCCAATTAGAGATATGAGGGCGTTTCAAGTTTTGAATGCCGTAGTAGAAATCGAAAAGTCGGAGGCCGTTAAAGCAAAGGCTAAGGCGAAAGATGAGTTAGAGTTTGCCATGACCAACTTCAAGGTCACTCAAAAAGACATGGATTTGCCGAGGTCAAAGAGCTTCGGAAGTTCATGGCAGAGGAAAAAGAGAGGTGGTCGACCGTCTAGAAGGTAATGTCGAGATGCTTAAGAGGTATCATAGGGAGCTAGCCGAGGATGCGAAGAATGTCATAACGGAAATCGAGCCTACTCTTAAAAAGCAGATAGAGCTTTCCATTTCCGGAGTCCATACTTCATAATTTTCACTTTTTTTGTAAGCATATTGAATACGTGAATATTTCGGAGATACATCATGCCTTTGGTTTTCCGAGAAAGGACCGTGTGTGTGGCTTTCCGAGGAAGAGACGTGCATTTGGTGTTCCATGGAAGAGCCACGCATCTGACTTTCCAAGGAATAAATGTGTGTTTGGTTTTCCGAGTAAGAACCGTGCTATTGGTGTTCTGTGGAAAAGTCGCACTTTTGGCTTTCCGAGGAATTACCGTGTGTTTGGCTTTACGAGAAAGAGATGTACGTTTGGCTTTCCAAGAAAGAGCCGTACGTTTGGCTTTCCGAGGAAGGCTCGTGTATTTGGCGTTTCGAGGAATAGCCATGCATTTGATGTTCCGAGGAAGAGCTGTTTGTTTGGCTTTTCGAGGAAGGACCGTGTGTTTGGCTTTTCGAGGAAGAGCCGTACGTTTGGCTTTCCGAGGAAGGGCCGTGTATTTGGGGTTCCAAGGAATAGCCGTGCGTTTGGTGTTTCGAGGAAGAGCCGTTTGTTTGGCTTTCTGAGGAAGGACCGTGTGTTTGGCTTTTCGAGAAATAACCGTACGTTTGGCGTTCCGAGGAAGAGCCGTTTGTTTGGCTTTCCGAGGAAGGACCGTTTGTTTAGTTTTCCGAGGAAGAACCGTACGCTTGGCTTTCCGAGGAAGGACCGTGTATTTGGCTTTCCGAGGAATAGCCGTACGTTTGACGTTCCCAGGAAGAGCCGTTTGTTTGGCTTTTCGAGGAAAGATCGTATATTTGGCTTTCCGAGGAATAGCTGTACGTTTGGCTTTCCGAGAAAGGACCGTGTATTTGGCATTCTGAGAAATAGCCGTGCGTTTGACGTTCCTCTTAATTGAAAGATGTCACCGTCTATAGGATTAATTGATTGATTTAGTAATTATAGGATATAAGCTAACAAAGTTGCAAGGCTCAAAAAATATTCCACCTCTTGGAATGAAAGCAGCGGAATGAACTATTAAGAGAAATTTTAAGATATCACCTCAAATTCATTGCTTCAAATGAAAGTAGAAGTATCAACTATTAAGAGGAATTTCAAGTCATCACCTTAAATCCATTGCAATAAATGCTAAAGGATTTTTTGTGCCGATAATGGCTACCGATGTGATTCAATATATATCAAACAATAATATAACATAGTTTTAAATTCAATTGGCATACTTGCATTATCATTCACAACTATAATCCGATATCTAGCCTGAGATGTTTATATCTTGTACGCATTGAAAGATGAATTAAACACTATTTTTAATAAAACAAATATTGAAGTGCATGGGCATCATCACAGTATAACATCATCATCATCAACGAATCATTCTATAATATATATATAGTAATGTACTTATTGATGAGGACGGTAAAGGAGGAATTTTTCTGGTTTTCAACAAGTTTCTAGAAAAAAAAATCATAGGGACAATGTAGAGCTTCCAAGAAATTAACTATAGATAACAGGCGCTAGCCAAACACGCCGAATATCAACGTATGTAATTGATTTTGATTTTTTTCTTTTTATAAAAAAAAAATAATTA
>JASCZI010151119.1:90517-102232 GCA_036250425.1 Stylosanthes scabra | reverse complement strand
TATATATATATATATATATATATATATATATATATATATATATATATATATATATATATATTGCTAATAGAGCAGAGAGGCAAGTAAAATTTGTTGCCGATTGAGAATGAAATTGTAGATTGTTATCAATACTAAGTAGAGAAAAAGTTTTGCATGTTACCTTGAACTTTTTTGGATTAAACCCGAAAAAATTTCAGATCTTGGAAGATAATCTGAAAAGAGAGAATCACAACAAGCGATCGTGTCCCATTAAATCGGTGTAGCTCGCGCTCGATGGACTGCACACGATACCAGAGTTCTTGGTTGACTCGGTGCTCGTCCGAATCGATACCTCTGAAGGGACTTACAATTGGGAACGGATTGAAGTTGGAGAACATCGTCGTCATTGGAGTTGTCAGTGTAAACCGCGCCTTCTTGTTCTTGGTTTGCCATCACGAGCCGGTTACGCAAAGGTGAGTCCCCACAGACGGCGTCAATGTACGGAATGTACCTTCGAGGGATTTTGGGATTATCGGCGTAACCGGAGATGCCAAGACAGAAGGTTGGTGGTTTATATGAAAGGTGGTTGTGCATTAGCAGAGCTCCGTCAAATAAGGATTTAGGAGTTCTCCTAATGCAAGCAATGGGGTAGGGTTTATAAGACGTACCTGAGGGAAGAGCTGATCTCCCATTTATATACCCGTTATGATCCCTATTATTTAGGGAATAAATCTGTACAAGATCAATTCAGATATGATTTTATCTTGTGTAAATTTGATAAATAAGATTGCGGGCCGTTTTTAGATCCGGAAGAAATTGGGTCGTTATGAAAGGAGTTGAATAAAGTATGTCCGTAATGGATTTGGCCTTCTAGGCCCAATATCCGGAACATAACTAAATTAAGCTAATTAAACACACAAAAATTGCCTCCTCTATACTCTATAGTGATTTAGAGCCACTTCTTTTCCTTTCACTAATTTTTATCTTTGCACGTGTTCATTGCATAGTTGATGTCATCCTAAACTATATATAAGTGAATGGCGCCTGGGATCAGATAATAAATTAATAAGATTTGCCCATGGCGGTTCAAGAGGTATTTGTTTGTTTGTTTGTTATTTTAATTCTTTTGATGCAGGATTTTGTTTGTTCTATTTGTTTGCTGTCAATACATATATAAAGTTAGTGTGCTGAGGATGTTTATTGTACAGTTGGTTTAGGCCATGTGTTTGTTGCTTTGGTCTTATACAATTGTTAATATATGAACTATGAATTTCATATAATATTCTTGATTAAATAATGAGTATAGGTGCAATAAAATTTAAGCCAGGCAAAGGTTTTCATTCATGTTTGTTTGGTTCCATGCAATTGCTGATGTGTTGATAATTTAGCCATTGATTTGGGTGTGTGTTAGGTTTTTTCTAATTCATAGGTTGTTTTAAATCAGGGTCAATGATATATGACAAGAGATAATCTTTGCTCTCATGTTTATGAGTAATTGTGATGCAAAATTATTTATAATTTCTTGATCTGTAGTATCAAGAACCGTGTAGTACTTGGCCTATAATTATGCAGAAGAAAAAGCTTGCTTGCTAGCTACCACTGACTGGCATAACATTTTTGTGTTATGAAGACTAATAAACTGCAAGCCAACTTTGGCATGCTTCCAGTTAATATATACTTTCTTGTTATTAAGCTTCACCAATAATCTAGGTGGAGGAACCTTCCAAATGACTTGCTCCACATTTTTGGCATTTATATTTATCAGTGGTTACATTCTAGCTTGTAGATTAGACTTTATGGAGCAAAACTTTTAACATTAGCCCTTTACATTGCAGCCACAAATTCTTACTTAAAATTTTGTGATGGATTAGTCATTAGTTCAATGAGATGAGAGATAACTGTAAAAAAAAAATAAATAAATATGAAATTTATCCTTAAATTATTATCGTAAACTATTAGAAAAATATGATCCTATACTCTTCCTTGTCCATTGCTAATATCCCCAGCTCCCCTGCCTCTTCTTTCTTCTCTTTCCAGTTTCCTATTTCACCGAATCACCGTAACACCACAAACCTATGTAATCACTACCAAAGCACTGTAGTATATATCAGCTATCTCTCCTTCCTATTCCACCATAATAGATCCAATCTTTGTATGATGAGTATATGCTACGAAGGGCATGGCTAGACTAATTAAAATTATTTTATGGTATAGGCAAAATTAATGATTTTTTTTTTAAGAAGAATAAATGATATTCGTTCGTAGGGAGCCAAAAGACACTTACAATAACATAGAAAATATTAGTTTTACATAAAAAATTAGAAGTTAAATATCCTGAGAGTTGAACTAAAATTTGAGAGGAGACATATCCTTTGATTACTGAGAATCTTAACAAGGAGAAACATGAACTACACTTGGTCACTGTAGTTTCATGGTCTACACGGATGTGCTGTAACCTAGAGGGATATCTCTTCTTTTTCCCCACATAAATATCTTTCGGATTTGAAGTTTTGTCTACAAACAAAAATCATTCTTCATAGTATTTTTCTCTTAGATCTGAAGAAATTTGTGCTATTTCAATAGTAATATCAGTCATATATGGAACCATAATACACCACAAAAAGAAAGAAAAAAAATTAATGAATTGTTAAACTTTGTTCAATTAGAATTTTTTTCTCTTTTACTTAAAATAAAGAGAGTTTTTTTTTTTAATCTTCTTCGGTGGTCAATATCTTTTTTTAATATCAATTCATATAATGATATTTATTTAAATAACACCAAAATATAATGATTTAAATATTTATATAAAAAATTTTAATGAATAATTAAAAATAATAAATGATCTAATTAATAATTCTATTGTCTTCACACTAATAAAGTATAAAAAATCTAAAAAGTCAAAAATTTTAATTTATTTTGGCCTTTTTTTCTATCAAATTTTCTTAATATTTCTAATTAGTAGTCTAATAACATATATTAATTCATATTTTAAATATTAATGGTTAATTATTGGCTAAAAATAATAAAGGCCAATGTATCGTTTTTGTTTCTATCGTTCTATGTTTAAAACGTTTTATTTATATTCTTAACATTTTAAAATCATATTAATCATGTCTAATTGTCTACACTATTAGTCCGCTTTAGATACATATATTATTAAAACATATATTTACATGGGCTAAAAGATCCAAAACCATTTAATCTTTTTTTTTCCTCTTCCGTAGAGTGGCTCAATTTATACTCTTTAACTCTTTTAAAATAGTCATAAATATCAAATTATTATTGTGCAAAATTTAGGGCATTTTTTAAGCCTCATTCCTTTGCTAATTGCTACTATCTATCACTGTATGCTCCTGATTTTGATTGCTTCTGCCTGTACGCTATAATTTTTTTACTGTTAGTTGGTATTTTTTTGTTAGTAAGTTTGTATAAAAATTAAAATGATAATTTATGAATTTGGTTTAAATTCAAATTAATAAAGGACATGTTTAATATTCAGTATAGTAATATAAACATTTAACATAAATGCGGTCCGGGCTAGCTCGTTACACAGCAGTCTA
This sequence comes from Stylosanthes scabra, assembly GCA_036250425.1. Taxonomy (NCBI): domain Eukaryota; kingdom Viridiplantae; phylum Streptophyta; class Magnoliopsida; order Fabales; family Fabaceae; genus Stylosanthes; species Stylosanthes scabra. Next base: position 98,693 of record JASCZI010151119.1, on the reverse strand, counting down.
ATGTAGTGCGGGCTTGAGCCTCTTTAAAAGCAGCCCATATATATTGTGAGCCAGTTCGATTCAATTCGTTAATATATAGTCCGTTGTGGCTTGGGCTAAATGGACCGGATTAGTCCATATATCCACCTCTAATTCATTTTGATATAAAAACTATTAATGTCTTCTTAAAATAAAAAATGGCCATCCTCAATTTAATGTAAATCCAACGGCTGATTAGAGTAAGTAAAAAAATACTTATTATACTAGTGTAAGTCTATCCTTCATTATGAAGCATTATTTTTCTTATAATGAAATAAATATTATAATGTTAAAAGTAGACTAAAATTAAAAATAGATTCCTCACTTTTACAGAATATTCGCATAAATATCTGCATAAATATCTCTATATACAAATAATAATTTAAATGAAACCAAAACATAATGATTTAAATATTTATATTAAAAATTTTAATGAATAATTAAATATAATTAATGATCTAATTAATAATTCTATGTCTTCACAGTAATATATTATAAAAATGGTAAAAAGTTAACCATTTTAATTTATTTTCCTCATTTTTTTCTTGCAAATTTTCTTAATATTTCTAATTAGTAGTTCAATAACTTATATAATTCATATTTTAAAGATTAATGGTTAACTATTGGCTAAAAATAATAAAGGCCAATATATCGTTTTAGTTTCAAACGTTTGGGATAAGTTATAAATATGTCCCTACGTTTAAAACGTCTTATTTACATTCCTAACGTTTTAAAATCGTAATAATCCTGTCTAACTATCTACATTATTAGTGCATAAGAATAAGACAAAACTGATTATCTTAGGAATAGACTGACTGAGTTCACCTCCCAACCAAGATAAGATATGCCGCTTAAGTACCAATAGTGAGAGAGGCTGGGGACTGACGTGGTTATCGGAGCCTCTTGCTTAGCTACCATGGGACCCCATGTAGCTGATTACAGCACGTCCACGGTTCAATCTTGGTAGCCAATTTCTACAACATTTTTTACAATCACACTCGAATAATCTAAATTTTAATATATCAATTTTATTTTTAGAAGATTAGTTTTAATTTAGTAATTCATATCTTATTTTTATTTCATTTTTTAATTTTCTTCAATTTTCAATTTTTACTTTTTTAAATTTGTACTTTTTATGTTTTTTATTTTTAATTTTTACTTCCTACTTTTAATAATTTTTTGTTTTTAAATTCTTAATTTTTTTTACTTCTTTTTTTTATGTTTTATATTTTTTTAGATAATATTTTTAAATTATACTTCCGTTCAGTTGCTGATCGCCCTTTGGTGGTAGTAAGACCATAACGTTAACAAGCATGTGGAGAAAGTGGCATGATTGATGAGAATGGTGCTAAACCATGTGGGGTGGTCTTGGAGCGAGAGAGTGGTGCGCCTAATAAGATCCGCAAGGTAGTCAATTAATTAGTGGTTCTCTTTGATTTCTTTTTTTATGCAGAGTAGGTTGATGTCAGTTTCTACGGCGGAATCCTGGTGGTGTAGCGAACATTCCGTTGATTATTATTGAATGTTATAAGGCTGGTTACGTATCATTTCATATATTTAGTAGTGTTTATGATTTACGCCTCTAAATCATTTCTCTTTAATTTATCTATACTGCTTTTATGTACATTATTATACATCCATTATAATCAACTATGTATACAAAAACAATTGATGATGAATGATGATTAGCATTCAAATTCAACTCATATTATTATTATTATCTATATATACTAATTACACTCTATCTACATGAATTGGTGGAACCATATGATATACGACCCTACTGTCTATGGATTTATTTATAATACAACTTGATATGATGAAATATGAAACTGTAATGTATATGCGTGCGCTTCCTTTCCCATTTTGAACTGTGATTTATCTTTTGTGACGGAATTGCGTATTGTGTATAAATATTAAAGCACGTAGCCCAAGCTAAAAACCAGATGCTCTTAAGATTTTGGACCTACCTTCATCTAAAAAATGGAAAACAATTGGCTAACATCTTATAAAAGAATCAACATCTACTAAAGCAGACAATTTATGTGGCAGAAAAAAATCTGTCAATATAAGAGGACAAAATAAATTGGATAGAGTCTTTTAAACTTGTATAACAAAGTCCATTTTTGTAGTCTACAGAATATTATATATAGTAGACTCATTTAAACACTTACTTAGTTTAATTATTAGGAAAAATGCTTAGTTGTTATGGTTAGCAGTAATTTACTTATTTGTATTTATTAGTTACTATTAGAATAAATACATGATAATATGTTTCTTTTTTTTATAAGTTTTAATTTTATCTAATAATAACTTAAAATCAGGGAGTGAGAATGTTGAATACAGAAAAACATAAATAATTAAAACAACAAACAATATTCAAAAGCAAACAAATCATAATCACATGATATATTCAAATAATCTATGCCTATGCACGAAACCACATACTCCAAACATACACGATATAGTAAATCCGTACATTTACATGCAAAAGCCATGTATCCAGGGTTTATTCATGCTTCTTCTTGCCCTTTTTCTGTTTATTCATTTCTTCACAATTGGAATCTAACATATCTAAATAAATAAAAAGGTAAAGTACTATTTTGGTCCTTAACGTTTGGGTTGAATTCTATTTTAGTCCTTAATATTTAAAATATCCTATTTTGTTTCAAATAGAATTTAATTTGATTCAATCACGTTTTTACCATTAAAGGTTAGACGAAAATTTAATATTATAGCTAACATGACTGTTTGATAGGTGATTAGTTGCTTCACTCATTTTTTAAAAAACTTCACACGATAAAATTAGACACTTCATCTTCTCTTTTAATTTTTGTAATAAAGAAAAACTTGAAATCATAAGCATTCGTCATTATTGCGCGAGAATGGAATCGAAAAAGTCTCTATTACTGCTCGGAAACCATAACCATTCGTCATTATTGAAACCATTCTCCATAGTGTTTTTCTCTGAGATCTGAAGAGATCTGCGCTATTCCAGTAATATCAGCCATATATGGAACCATAATACACCATAAAAAAGGAGAAACAATTAATGAATTGTTAAACTTTGTTTAATTAGAATTTTTTTCTCTTTTAGTTAAAATAAAGAGAGTTGCTTGTTTTTTTTCATCTTTTTCAGTTGTCAATATTTTTTTTAATATCAATTCACATAATTCTTTTTACTTGAAATAAAAGAGAAAAAAATCCAAATTAAATAAAATTCAATAATTCACTAATTTTGCTTATCACATATAATTATATTTGTCTTATATTATACTTTTAGACGAGTAATTTTAATGGGCTTAGCTAGGCCATCATAATAGTATAGTATTAATTTCATTATGTCATAATAAATTTTGTTAGTGTATATAGTTTATTTAGCTCGAAAGAGTTAAAAACAAAAGTTTTTCAAATTTTCAAGTAAGAACGCATTTTAGTCATTTTTCAAAATATTGATTAACAATAATACTTTGTTAACCATCAGAGCATACCGTTAAAATAATACTTAAATTTCCTAATTACTTCAAGAATAAAATGAGAATTTTGTTATATTCCATTTATACTCTTTGACACACTAAAAAACAGAAAGACTAGTTTTAAAGAACATAGTTTTTTTTTTTTAATTTTAAATAATAGAAGTATGATTCAAATTATTGATATATATGTCATAACTCATAACACAAATAATAAATAGATAAAAATTCTCATTTACTTATAAGCTAAGATAGCCAAGAAATTCTCAAAAGATTTTATTAAAAAAAAAATGCATGCATTTAATATATAACAATAAAAAAAGTAATGTTATATGAACAAATCGTTTTAGATAACTAAGTTAAACTAAGTGATTTATTTTTATGTTAAATAGAAGACTATTTCAATGTGAAATAGAGCTTTATTTATGTATAATTTTTTATATTATTTGACACAGAAACAATGAGAAAGTTTTGGTGATCAATACTTTTTATAACCAATAGTAACCAACAACACTGAAATACCATATTTCTTTTTTAGTTTTATCTTTTATGGACCGTACTTTTCTCATTTTATTGGAGTTCTATCTCTTGTTGATTACTATTGGCAAAAAATTTATTGGCTACCTAGCATGATTGAGAAATAATATTTATTTAACATATAAATAAATAACTTGGTTGGACTTGATTGACCAAAACTATTTGTTCAAATAAAAAAATTACAACAATTCTATATGAACAAGTGATTTTGGCCAACCAAGTGATTTATTTTTATGCTAGAAGACTATTTTGATGTCAAATAGAACTTTATTTATGTGCAATTTTTTATACGATTTGATACAAAAATAATATTAATCACTTGATTAAATTTAATTAGCTAAAACCACTTTCTGAGATAGCATTACCAAAAAAAAATTATTGATAAAAAAATCCTAAAAATTCAATCTTTTCCCATAAACACTTCTAACATGTATTAACAACTTGATACCAAAACTCTTTCAAAGAACCAACCTACACATTCAGAAATCGGGTTTCAAAATCTGCGATCATCATCATCGTCATCATCTTCTCAAATTCATCGCAAATCACAAATCCAAGCCATCGTATAGTGTTCGTAGAGAAGCCATGGCCATGGAGGTGGAGCTTGAACCCATGGCCGCTTCCATCGGCGTGTCAGTCCCCGTGCTCCGATTTCTCCTGTGCTTCGCGGCCACCGTTCCTCTGAGCTTCCTGTGGCGCATCGTCCCCGGCCGGCTCCCAAAGCATCTGTACTCGGCGGGCGTGGGCGTGTCCCTGTCGTACCTTTCCTTCGGTTTGTCTTCGAACCTGCATTTCTTGATCCTCATCATGATTGGTTACTCCTCCATGCTCCTCTTTCGCCCCCAATGCGGCATTCTCACCTTCTTCCTCGGATTCGGTTATCTCATTAGCTGGTACGTAAGTATTCAAATAAGATACCTGATTGATTGAACGACTGTGTAAAAATATTTTATAGCTTTTTAAAATTTAATTTTTTTTATTATTACCACACTTCAATATCTCTTTGTTGATCACTTAGAAAATTTGGTCCTATTCAATTTCTTTTAACGTACCGAAATTTCCACGTGAGATATGTTTTAGAACTGAAGAAGTGTACGACAAAGGTTTCGTTGATGCATTTCATTTCACACGAAAGAAGAAGAAGAAATATGTGACTTTTTGTTTGTTTGTTTGTTTATGTAGCCATGTGTATTACATGAGTGGAGATATATGGAAGGACGGTGGCATCGATGACACTGGTGAGGACTCATTCATCGTTTTTATTTGGTGTTAATTTACGATTTTCTTTAATGTGATGATTGAAGGCCATGTAAAAATGAATATGTTTAACTTAACAATATATCCAATGAAAAATGACTACATTATCACAAGTAGAAAAATGTTAAGTGGTTAACATGTTTAGCTGAAAACAAATAAGTTTAGTTCATGTAATGTAAGATTTGAAGGAATGAACTTATTTCCTTGTTTCATTTAAAAGGAAATCAAATAGTTCAATCAAAAAATTCAAATTTTCTAGGGACTAATTTATAGTTAGTTGAAATCTATTTACTTATACTGCATAAGTAACAACGACCAGTACAGTAGATAATGTACCTTGTAGGAGTGCCATGTTTCTGATATTAAAGGAGGTAACTGTTGTTTTGCTTACCTCTTTATATATATGGTTATGCTATTTATGTTGGTTGGTTGATTGGTTTATTGACTACTAAGCAGGGAGCTTAATGGTGTTGACCTTGAAGATTATCTCTTGTTCGTTTAATTACAAAGATGGATTATTGAAAGAGGAAGAAGGTTTACGCGAAGCTCAACGGAAATACAGGTTGATGAAGTTACCTTCTCTGGTTGAGTACATTGGTTACTGCCTCTGCTGTGGGAGTCACTTTGCTGGTCCTGTCTTTGAAATGAAGGACTATCTTGATTGGACTGAAGGAAAGGGGGTAATAATTTATGCTTCAATTCTTTTTTAGGTTATTGATTAGCCAGAATTAACAAATTTAGTAGCAAATTAGCACACTGACTTCAAATTATCTAAACTTGTATGTACATAAGTATCAATCTATATGAAACAGATATGGTTGAAATGAAAATGTGGCATGAAAAAAAGTTAGTTACCTTTGATCAAGAAACTAAACCAATCACCTTGATTATTAGTAATAGAAGTTAGTAACAGATGATGATGTTGATTTTAGTCCTAATCTGTTGTTACATTATTGTGCAGATTTGGAGCAAAGAAGCAAAAGGGCCATCACCATCACCATATTTAGCAACCATTCGGGCTCTTATCCAAGCTGGTTTTTGCATGGCAATGTATTTGTACCTATCCCCTCATTTTCCTCTGTCAAGGTTTTCAGAGCCTATATACCAAGAATGGGGATTTTGGAAAAGGTTTGGTTACCAATATATGTCCGGTTTTAGCGCGCGTTGGAAGTATTATTTCATTTGGTCGATTTCAGAAGCTTCTATCATCATCTCTGGCCTTGGTTTCAGTGGTTGGACGAATTCGTCTCCACCGAAGCCAAGATGGGATCGAGCAAAGAATGTGGATATTTTAGGTGTTGAGTTTGCAAAGAGTTCTGTTGTGATTCCAGCTGTGTGGAATATTCAAGTCAGCACATGGCTTCGTCATTGTGAGTTTCTTTTCCAGTTATTGAGTTAGCATTCTTACAATCTTTTCAAAAGTTTTGCATGAAACTTGATTTAGGATCTTAGGCTTAGGCTTAGATGGCATAGTCTGAAACTGTGATAATCTTATTATGCTGTTGTTTGTGTTTTGCTAGATGTTTATGAGCGGCTTGTTCAGACAGGAAAGAAACCCGGATTCTTTCAGTTACTTGCCACACAAACCATCAGTGCTATTTGGCATGTGAGTAAAACTATTACTGCATCTTAATTTGATTTTGTTACTTGCAATGTAAGTTTAGTACTTTTAGGATTAACTACCAATAAGTTTGATGTATGCAAACTTAAACTATGATAGAAGTTTTTTAATTTCTTAATAAAACTACTTTGTTTTGCTGGTAACTTGTATTGTTGATGAATATGTGCTTTTTAACGTTGTGGCTTTATTATCACAGGGAGTTTATCCAGGATACATCTTCTTCTTTGTTCAGTCAGCGTTAATGATTGCTGGTTCAAGAGGTAATACTTTAGAATACAACTATATTCCATGTACACAAAAAATCAGCGATCAATCAACTACTATATTTAGAGTTTTCTAGAAAATCTTTATTATGCTTCTTTAAACATATTTGATTATTCATCTATTGTAAATTTGATTATTCTTTAAACATAGTTAGTAGATACTTTTTTATGACATTTTTTTATTAGTATAAGCTTGAATGCTTATCTTGTGTTTGTTAACATGTCATGCTGTATTCTTTTGAAACAGTCATTTACAGATGGCAACAAGCGGCAGCCCCATCACTGGCGAACGCATTGGTGTTTTTGAATTTTGCTTACACACTTGTGGTTCTAAATTACTCTAGCGTTGGTTTCTTGGTTAGTTTCTCACTCCCTCTCCAACTCTTGAGTTTAGTCGCTTATACTAAATAGTTATTAACACATTCAAATTCGGAATTTTGAATAGGTGCTAAACCTGAACGAAACTCTTGCTGCGTACAGAAGTGTGTATTATATTGGAACTGTTCTTCCCTTCTTAATGATTATTCTTGGTAAAGTGATCAAACCCAAGAGGCCTGCAAGATCTAAGGCTCAAAAAGAGCAATAAAGTAGAGAATGGAATTCAATTTTTTTTTAAGGTTTTGACAAGGGATTAGAATAGTGTGTTAGTGTGATAATGTATTTCAATTTTTCATGGGTTCCTACCCTAGCTAGCAGCATTCAGTGTTTTGTAACATCTGCTTTAAATATTATTGACAATTTAGTATTTAATTGTATTTGTAAAAGCAGTTTTTGAAGAAAATAATGATTTAAACATCTTGAATTTCTGTGATCTCTATGCTCTGTTCACTCTGGACTCCTTAGGATTACTTGAAGGTGTTCTACTTTTCAAATATAATCTCATCAGTAAGCAAAAACTCTCAACTCATTTGAAAATTCCACAAGTAACAGAACACCCTATTCTCATTCTTGTTATTGTTATTAGTTAAACAATACTAATTATACACATACTATACTATTTCTGTTCC
>JASCZI010151119.1:62251-74397 GCA_036250425.1 Stylosanthes scabra | reverse complement strand
TAATGTGACATCTTTAACAATAAAGTAATATGTGGCTAAAAATTTAGAATAATTAAATCGGTGTACTAAATTGATTAATTAGACTTATTTTGTTTAATTAGTTTGATATTGGTGTAGAGACCAAAATGACTTCAAATAATCAACACAATTTGAAACATTTATTTAATTTAATTATACTGAAGTCTTAATCATACCACCTTACCGTTGGAGGTTGTATGCTGGCGCTTTAATGATTCATGTCAGCATTATATTAACGGTGGATGAATTAAATGCGAAAGAAATTTACTATTAAGTAATTAGGATCAATTTGGTCATTTACAAAAATAAAAAATTATTTCGATGAAAGACGTAAATTTCAAGCACTAAACTGTCATTACCTCTTTTTTTTTTGTCTTTATGATATGCCTTAACTTCACATGTCGATGATTAATCTATCGTGAATTTAAATTTCATTTAAGAATTTGTCACTTGTAAATAGATTGCTATATGTACAAGGCGAGATTTAAATTCTTAATACTTACTTAAGTCAGATAACCACTAGATCAACCCAAATTCATTAATTAACTGATTATATCTTTGCAAAACTTTCATTTGTCAAAATTCTATCAATTATGTCGAAATAAGGTTGGGCCGCTTCTAGGTTAGCTTGAAACAAATAAATTTTACTAAAAATTATTTATTATGAAAACTTGTAAGGTTTTTTTATTTAGAATAAAGTATTATCTTGGTCCCCTAAGATTGGGGGTAAATTATATTTTAGTCCCAACGTTTAAAATGTCTTATTTTAATTAAAGAAACTTCAATTAAGTGTGTGCGAGATTGCACTTATAATATATAATATTATGCAGAAATGAATAGACAAGAAAAGGGCAAGAGATCAGAAAGCATGAAAGATCCTGGATGCATGACTTTTGCGTGTGAATGCGCGGATTTACTATGTGCGTGTGTGTTTGGAGTTTGTGGTTTCGTGCATAGGCATAGATTATTTGGATATATTATGTGATTATGCTTTGTTTGCTTTTGAATGTTGCTTGTTGTTTTGATTGTTTATGTTTTCTGTATTGAACCTTATCATTTCTTGATTTTTGTTTAGGGTAAAATACTGTTTTGTTTTCTAATATTTGGGATAAATTTTATTTTAGTTTCTAACGTTTAAAACGTCCTATTTTAATTTCAAAAAACTTCAATTGAGTGTGTGCAATATAATATTATGCAGAAATGAATAGGGAAGAAATGGCAAGAGATCAGAAAGCATAAATAAACTCTGGATGCATGACTTTTGCGTGTGAATGTACGGATTTATTATATGTGTGTATGTTTGGAGTATGTGGTTTTCATGTATAGGCATAGATTATTTTGATGTATTATATGATTATGGTTTGTTTGTTTTTGAATGTTGTTTTTTGTTTTGATTAATTATTTTTTCTGTATGGAACCTTCTCATTTTTTGATTTTGAGTTATTGTGAGATAAAATTAAAACTTATAAAAAAAAAACATATTATTATGTATTTATTCTAGTAGAAATTAATAAATACAAGCAAAATCCAAAATAAGTAAATTGGCCCTAACCATGACAACCAAACATTTTTCTAATAATTAAACTAAGTAAGTGTTTAAATGAGTCTACTATATATAATATTCTGTAGACTACAAAAATGGACTTTGTTATACAAGTTTAAAAGACTCTATCCAATTTATTTTGTCCCGTTATATTGACAGATTTTTTTCTGCCACATAAATTGTCTGCTCTAGATTATGTTGATTCTTTTATAAGATGTTAGCCAATTGTTTTCCATTTTTTAGATGAAGGTAGGTCCAAAATCTTAAGAGCATCTTGTTTTTAGCTTGGGCTACGTGCTTTAATATTTATACACTACACAATTCTATCACAAAAGATAAACTACAGTCCAAAATGGAAAAGGAAGCGCACGCATATACATTGCAGTTTCATATTTCATCAGAGACCCGCGCCACAATTGTTTTATTGAGCCTGCTTTGGTGGACGCCCATGGTCCAACTGCACTTAATAACAGCATAAAATAAATTATTCATAACAACAGTTGAACTGTTGTATTAATCCTGCTTTAATTGTGTGGTGTATATATTCTGATTTTAAAAAATAAGTTGTTAAAATTATCCTTGTAAAATTAATCAGTATTTTTTTTTTGGGTAAACCATTTATACTAATAGCAACATTTCATGGGCTGACTTTGCCTACTATATTATTCATCGATTGCAATAAAACAGAAATAGGATATTAAAAAGAATAAACAATCCGAGAATAAGATTAATGATTCAAATGAGAAAGTGCCTATACACCATACAGGTCTCAATAGTATGCATATTTTCATGAAACAAATTTCAAAAAAATATAACCAAATGTCTCAGATAATTTACAAAACTATTTTGTACAATTAAGAGAAAAAAAAAACATTTGTAGTACTGATACATTCTCTCCATTGATAGCAGTGTAGATTTAGTCGTATGACCATTAATCCTAGTTGCAATCTGAAAAAAATTAATAGATCATTAGTGCTTTGCATTAATCAAAAGCGCCCTTGTTGCCTGACACTTAAATGAACATATTTAGTAACAACTGCATCATTGTTTTGTTAAAAAAATAACAACTAAAATTCACATATATGCAAGTACGCAAAAGCATTTGAACAGCATTAGTCATTGATAATTAACAAAGTACTAACTTGGAAACCCTATATCCATAGCAATTCATGCCTAGCTAAGTGTCACAAAAAAGTCCTGTATACAACCATGAGGATATTTTAGCATTTCAAAAGGTTTTTCTTTTAAACCTACAAATACCATTAACATCAAAAAGTCTCATTTTTCATACTTTCATGCAGATTTCATGAGTATTTGCATATGAATATTAGAAGATGAAGTCGATATTGATTATTAACAATTAGTTTGAAAGTTATTCCTTATGGATTCAGACGCCTGCTAGTTACTTAGCTTCGCCTTCTAACTCTCTCTTGTTACTGTTGACAGCAACATCATAGTAAATATAAGCAATTGATCTGTTATTGACGTATTTTGCTATAAATCCAGATTAGCTCAAGTAATAACTATAACATTACTTATATGTTGTGTAATAAGAGTTCTAAAGAAATCTGAAATGATATCTAAATAATACCTACTTAAATCTAAAGCTCTCCTGAAGATATAGCCAAATGGGGAGGTTTAGGAAATGGAAATATCATTTTTGTTCGGTTTGTGCCACTTAGGAATCTGTGAAGGTGATTAAATAGTAAATTAAAAGCTTTTATATTAGTAAGTGTACTTACGGCATGACAATTAGGCTCATCATCATTCTTAAGATTGACAGCAGTTTCAGAAACACTAATCCAATTGTTGCACCCAACTTCCTAACAAAATTAAAGAGAAAAATCTGAATGCTTATTGTATTTGAATAATACAGTTAAAAAATGATACGAAAAGCTGTTGCAATTAAGAAATCCTACTAATTTTACTACCGTAATAGTTGGAGTCTCAGAGATACCCATGGCATCAGGTTTGTACTTCTGGATCAGAACTTCATTTTCTACACATTTCATGGTGGTGAACACGAAGTCAGAGTTTCTTATATTGGAAGTTTCACTTTTACCCTGAATCGTTTCCAGCATACTGTTCATAATCAACTGCTTTGGACGGAACCCTGATAAACCATATACATTAAGCTACTACAACTAAAAAGAATATCTACTTTTTAGAATTTGAGCATTGGTATAGAGACTAATCTATCTGAAACAATAAAGTATACTAATCTCATGTATTTTAGTAGCTTAAGATCAGCATGTTCAAGTATTTATGGATCTTAAACATATTTAAAAAGGCTGTGCATTCATTGTATCAACTGTATAACATATCTAAAAAAAACACAACAAATTAACACTAACAAAATACAGCACAACTTCCAAAAACAAATTCACTTTATCAAGGCATGCAAACTTAATATTCTGCATGTATCTTTCCTAACCTCATCAAATTGTGAACTGATATCCATTCAGTAATAGCCAATTTCTGCCTCAAAGAATATGCTGTCTCAATAAGTTGACCAGATTGCCTCAAATGGAGAAAGGCAAGACCAGTACAATAGTGGTGAAGTGATACACATTTCATCTGCAAGGATAGTCCCTATTTTTGTCTTTAACTGATTAGTAATTGATCCCTGCTGCAGGCCAATCAGAAACAACATTCATAAACATAATCTTCAGCAAAAGAAGACTTTTGGATTTAGTTGATAAGAGATCAAGGGAAGTAAGAGATCAAGGGCAAATATCTAATACATTAATAGCTTAATTGCTAAGTATCCAAGATGGCTCACAAACTCTTAGAATTGATTATAGACAAACAGTAAATCAAGAAAATATTTCAAAATCTAAGCATAAGTTTAAACTAATAGATAATCCAAAGAACAAAAGATAACAGATTTTGATAAAAATAATTATACTAATGCCCATCTAAAAACAAATTATAAGATTGAATTTGTCCGGTGATAACTTGACAACCATCTAGATTACATTTCTATACAGTTTAAAGGAGGAGGTAATCTCACATGATAAGTGAGAAACAACCTTAGTGAATTGGTTTAACCTTTGAGAAATCTTGCTTGATCATTAAGCACTCTAGTACTCTACCACTGTTGTGCATAGAGACCAGCATTTCAAATTTCTTCCCTGAATCCATATCTGAAGTCTTTGATTGTTACCGAAACTAACTCTTATTGTCATACTAATTGATTCCTTCCCATATCTCAATTGTAATTTAAAACTCATCTGGTGTATCCACTTATCATCCTTATACCCTGCTTCATGATTACATGGTTCTTAATTTGAATCCTTCACATTCTTATACTGAACAGAAAAAATTTGAAGTCAATATACCATTGAATTTGCCAACCTACCAAGTTTTTATTATATAGTAAAATAGAGAACTAATAAAAAAACCCATATCATATGTCATTCCATCCTCATATCTAAAACGGAACAAAAACTTACATGTATTATGAACAAAAATAGAGACAAAGATAGGGCTTTTCACCTTCAAGAATGATTAATCGGCTAAAGTTATGATTGAAAATCAGCTGATCTAGAGACTACTTATAATAACCTGACAAAGGCACAATGTAAAATTAAAAGTGAGATGTATAATTTGTGTAATAATGAAAGCAAGTAGAGAACATAAAATATAAGAGACAGAGCATGGAAATTTTTCTTACGTGCAACCTTGTAGTAAGCAATTAACTCCATTGGCCTTTCCGTTTGAACTGGTTTAAAATCTAAGTACAAAAATTCTCTCAAAGTATGTGATCCAATAAGATTGGTTTTTTTCTCCACAAAGCCCTGCAATTCAGAAAATAGTTTTCAGTTTTTAGTAATGTAAGAAAAATTTCATAACTCTCATATGGCAAAGGCAAAGAACATAAAGTCTGGTTTATTATAACTAATCAAACTAAGCTTGATCAAAATGTTAAACAAAAACACAACAAAAAAGGTGAGAACTACTTTTGATGGACAACAAAATTCACACAAAATTCAATTAGCTATGAAAATTAAAAATTACTACTCTCACCATAAGAAAGATCATCATATCTTACAAATTGCAATTGCATCAATTCGAGGATCCAATTGTTTACAAAGAATTAGTTTCAATAAGAAATACATGAGTCACAAAAGAAAAAAATTAAGGCATATGCATTATTACCTGTAGATTTTCTTGGAGTACTACCATGAATATGTTCTCTTAGAACCTAGAATAATGATAGTAAAGAGCTCTTGTCATCTACACAAAGAAAACAACACTTGATCACTGAAAAAGAAAAAATCAAGTAAAACTATACGCAAGTAAATGTGCATTTGACAATAATGAAGGCAAGCATAGTGGCTCCATATCTCACCAGTGAAGGCAAACATAGTGAACTCTTGCACAGCAGAGCAACACTAACAGTTTTCTCCAGCGATTCCTTTCCACCATATCTGACCCATATCCAAATCACATGAAAAGCCAAAACCAGAAATAAAAAGAAATTCAATAAACTTAATTAAATAATCAAAATCCATGAAAAGCTCCAAACCCAGCTGTGAAATTGATAGACATCTGCATTACAATGTTAATGAAACATTCTAAAAGTTTCAAGTTCTAATTTCTTTAGAATATTTTCTCAAGAATCAAATAGAAACACAGATCAAATAGCAGCAAAATCAAATTACCAAATTGCTAATGAAAAAGAACAGAAACACAAACAAAAGATAAGAAATTGAAGCCCTAAGTTCAATCACCAACCAGCAAAGGTTTCTACGCCAACAACGTGAAGAATCAACAGAAATTACAGTTCAAGCAATGTCACAGTGGTGGAGAAGCGCAGCGCACCAGAGGCACAATGGTGGAGGCGCGCGAGGCTTCCCGTGTAGGGATGTGATTGGCTCTCACACGAAGGCAGTTCCCAGCGCTGGAGGGGCTGGAAGAGGCGGCATTCATGGTGCACGGTGGAGAGACGGCAGAAGCGTTCTCTTCTCTCTCTTTCCAGTTTCTTTTTAACCAACAAAAAAGAAAAGAGTTGATGCATCATTCTCCTTCTCCTTCTCCTTCTTCTTCTAAGGTGTTTGATGGACACTGGAGATTGAAGAAGAAAAGGAGAAGGTTTGGGAGATTTGAGATCTGAAAATTTTGATTTTGAACTTGTTAAGAGAAAGAGAAAGAATAAAAAATATATTTGATTTTGAAATGAGAGCCAAAATTATCTTGTTAGATAAGATAGATAAAGTATATTACTTTTTATCGATATAAATGGTAATTTAACTGCTTCACTTGTCGCTCTCTCTTTTTATATATTAATAATTGAATAATTGATAATTGATTGATAATAATTGATTATATTATAAATAAATTTATAAACAGGATGGTATATCTTATGGTTTCACCAATTTATGTAGATAGAGTGTAATTAGTATATGTAGATAATAATAATAATAAGAGTTCAATTTGAATGTTAATCATCATTCATCATCAATTGTTTTTGTATACATAGTTGATTATAATGGATGTATGATTATAATGGATGTATAATGATGTATGTAAAGTAGTATAGATAAATTAAAAAAAATTATTTAAAGGCCTAAATTATAAACACTACTAAATATTAATTACGATATGAAATGATACGTAATCAATTTTATAATATTCAATAATAATCAACGGAATGCTCGCCACATCACAAGAATTTTGCCGTAAAAACTAACATTGACCTACTCTACACGCAGAAAAAAATTAAAGATAGCGCACCACTCTCTCGCTTTAAAAAGACCACACATGATTTAGCACCATTCTCACCAACCATGCCACTCTCTCCACATGCTTGTTGTGGTCTTGCTACCACCAAAGAGCGATCAGCAACTAAATGGAAACATAATTTAAGAACGTTATCTAAAAAATATAAAACATAAAAAAAAGAAAGAAAAAAATTAAGAATTTAAAAAAAAATTATTAAAAATAGGAAGTAAAAATTAAAAATATAAAAGTATAAAATTGAAAAAGTAAAAATTGAAATTAAAGAAAACTAAAAAATAAATAAAAATAAGATATGAATTACTAAATTAAAACTAAATCTTCTAAAAATAAAAATTGATATATTAAAATTTAGATTATTAGAGTGTGATTGTGGGAAATATTATTGAGATTTATGCTAATAGTGTAGACAATTAGACATAATTAATACGATTTTAAAACGTTAGAAATATAAATAAGACGTTTTTAATGTAGAGACATCTTTATAACTTATCTCAAACATTAGAAATAAAAACAATACATTGGCCTTTATTATTTTTAACCAATAGTTAACCATTAATATTTAAAATATGTTTGATATATGTTATTAAACTACTAATTAGAAATATTAAGAAAATTTGCTAGAAAAAATGGCGAAAATAAATTAAAATGTTGACCTTTTAGCATTTTTTATAATATATTAGTGTGAAGACAATAGAATTATTAATTAGATCATTTATTATATTTAATTATTCATTAAAATTTTTAATATAAATATTTAAATCTTTATGTTTTGGTGTCATTTAAACTATTATTTGTATATGGAGATATTTATGCAGATATTTATGTGAATATTCTACAGATATTTTGTAAAAGTGAAGAATTGACTTTTAATTTTAATCTACTTTTAACATTATGATATTTATTTCATTATAAGAAAAATAATGCTTCGTAATGAAGGATAGACTTACACTAGTGTAAATATTTTTCTACTTATACTAATTAATAGCCGTTGGATTTACATTAAATTGAGGATGACGATTTTTTTTTAAGAAGACGTTAATAATTTTTAGATCAATGTGAATTAGAGGTGGATACACAAGCTAGCTCGATCCAATTAGCCCAACCCGCAGCGGACTATATATTAACAGATCAAACCGAGCTAGCTCGCAATATATAAGGGCTACTTTTAAAGAAGCCCAAGCCCACACCGCATTGGACCGCAGTGTAACGTACTGGTCCAGACCGCATTTATCATAGATGTTTATTTACTATTATTGAATATTAAACATGTCCTTTATTAATTTGAATTTAAACAAAATTTACAAATTATCATTTTAATTTTTACACAAACTCATTAACAAAGAAATACCAACTATCGGGACAGAGACAATCAAAATCAGGAGCATATATTGATAGATAGTAGCAATATGCAAAGAAATGAGGCTTAAAAAAAGTTACAAATCTTGCCCAATAATAATTTGATATTTATGACTATTTTAAAAGAGTTAAAGAGTATAAATTAAGCCACTCCACGGAGAAAGAAAAAAAAAAGATTAAATGATTTTGGATTTTTTAGTCCGTGTAAATATATTTTTTAATATTATATGTACCTAAATCAGACTAATGGATTAGCCGGTTAAACCGCGAATTCAACCCATATAGCTCGTGAGTTAAACGGTGCGAATTTAAAAACTCATTAACTTGGCGGATTAAAAATTTGCAAATTTAAATGGTGCGAATTATAAATTAAACAAATTGACTCGTGGATCATGACCCGTATACCCAGCTCTAATGTGAATCCAATGAATATTGATAAGTGTAAGTCAAAAAACATTTACACTAATGTAAACATATCCCTCCTCATATATATATATATATGGAAATGGTCTTAGTAGAAATTAGGCCAATTTAATTTAATTTAATTTTTTTAAAAAAAACTTTTGCATATAGTATATTTCAAGAAATTATCTGGAAATCGTCGGAGACTGCTCTCAAGAATATGCTAGCTGAAAGGGATGCGCTAGTAAAGGAGCATATACAATGCATGGAGGTGATGTAGTGGCAGATAGCATTCTTCTACGACCCCCGGAGCATTGCTGGCGCTTCAAGTCTTTTGACTGCACCCATTGCCTCCTCGTCCATCACCATAGCAGCCAGATCATCCTCCAGCAGACGATCACGACGACGACTATGAGGATGCGTAGGCTAGTATTTCTTTTCCGCTTTTGTTCAGGGACACTTTTATTTATTCATGTATGGATGGTATTGTCAGATATATGAACTTTTATTGTGTCTGAATAATGATCAGCTTGGAATTTTAGTTATTTGTAATACAATTAAAGTTTTATATATTTTATTTATACAATTAAGTATCAGGTTTAATTTATGCAATTGTGAGTACAAATAAAAGTTCATTACATTCTATTATGTTATATTTTCGTTGAATTTACCGTCGGATCCATTTTCGTCGGATGTTGGTCTGACAGAAATTGTTCAAAATGTGTCAACAATCGACGGGAACTTCGAAAACGATGAATTCTTGAATATGTTAGTCAATAGCACGGGTACTCGAGGGGGTAAATTGAGTATCTATACAACAATGATAAATTTTCGCGAATATATAAAAGACTTGTATTATACACAACTCAAATGATTTTACTAGTATTTTTCCAAGAACTTAAGCCAGTTCTTAATACTTACAAAGAGCTTGTACTTTCCAAAATACTTTTATAAATATAAATAGCAAGAATATAAAGGAGATTGAGTTTAGAGAGATATCACACAACACAACAATATATAGTGGTTCGGCACAACTCTTGTATACGTCCACTCTTTCCCAATTGCAAGTGAGAAGTTCCACTAAACCACTAAACTTCAAGGTGCTTGATAAACCTTTACAACAACCAGCACTTGAATCTAACACCTCACGATATCTTGATCACCAATGATTAATCTACTCCACTCGAAGTATCACAATTTCAAGATTTTTTCTTGAGTGTTTATCTTGGTATCCTCACCGACTATAGTGTTTATCAAGTCTCACAATTACACTCCAAGTCACTCCATATAAAGATACACAATGAAATAAATGAATACAATTGAAACTCTATGAACCAAACTTTGATTATTTTTAAAATTGTGCAAATTGTGTAGAAATTGAAGTATAAGCACGATAATATTTAAAATATGTGTTATATATGAAATCAGACCTTACATTATCTATTTATAGTACTCTAAAGAAATTAGATTGTTGCTAATTAAGTGGGGATGTGTAATTATGTCAAAAACTAGCCGTTTGTGCATTTAAAACATTTGGATATCGATACTCACCCTTGGGTATCGATACTCACGTGACCGTTGAGCTAAAATTTGAATTCTTTTGCTTTGAGTAACGTTACCTAGATTGTGGGTATTGTTAGCCACGTTAATGCGTGAGTATCATTATTCCAGTATAGGTAATGTTATTCATAGTGCAAAATAGCTCAAAAACGTTTTATTCTTGAAGGAAATTATTCTAAATTTGTTATAATCATCTCCTAGGACTTTGTCGTTTTGGAAACAAGTTTCTAAACATTTTTTGCTAGCATATATAATATGATTTTGTTATAAAATAAAATCTTTCGAAAACACTTTGTAAAATATTTCTTAAAACATTTTTTAAATGCGTGTTTGAGAGATAATAAATTTTGGCTCATAATAAAAAGTTTATTTAAATTCTCAGATACTAAATCGTATTCAAAGTTTGTAGTTGTGTTGTTCCTTACTTTCAACTCTTATTCTCAATTTCAATGGTTGTCATTTATGAAAACCTAATAAAATAAACTTATACATATTATAACATGGTTAATTGAATAAAATCCGACAATTTTTTTGATGATTTCTTGCTGTGGTATTAATTAATAAAATATTAAATTATGATATTAATTAATATTAATAAATAGATTTAGAATGGGAGGATATTTGTCTTGGTCCTTTTGTTGACACGTATATGATTTGTACGTTTATGTAAATTAATAAATTTAATATATCCACATAAAAAAGGTACTAGTCAAACTAAAATGGGACCATTCATGTCAATGACCAGGCCAATAAATTAAACAAACAATAGTTTGTATTTATTTATATTATTATTTCCTTGTCTCAACTTTCGGTCAACAGAAAAAAAGAAAAAAACTTTGTCTTTCCCTTTAAATACTAGTGCCTAGCGGGTCTTGCGTATTGACTCAGCAAAAATTCCAACTCTTTAATTTGCTCATTTCATTAGGAAAAATTAAAAGGAGTTTATAACAATCAAAGCACTAATGTAGTATATTGTGATTTGTGAACGGAACAACTTGTCAATACAATCTCTTGTACGGGTACGTTTATTTTTTAAAAGAATAATATTATTTACACATTCTTTTAACAAATACCGCTTTACATTCGTATAAAAATACTATTATTATTAATTAATTATATATTTTAGTACTCAAAATACAACAAATATAGTTAACAAATAAGGCAATTACTATATTTTTAAAGGGTGTCAGTTTAATGTTTAATAAAAGGATGTAGGAATAGTCGGACTGTTTTTAAAAATATCCCTATGTAACAAGTATGGATATTCTGAAAATACGGTTGGAAATTCTTGAATACTATCAAACAAAAAAAAATTTGAATATTTTTTGGTACGTTTTGAGTATGGTTGGATACATTTTGAGTACGGTAAAATATATTTTCTTTTATTAAAATTAATTCAAAATCATGTTATTTTGAGTAATTTTTTTTGTTTTTTAATTTTTTATTCTAAAACTATTTAAATATGATATTTAATATGTTAAATTAACTATTTAAATGTTTTATAAAATAAAAATTTATTTTA
>JASCZI010151119.1:24452-46144 GCA_036250425.1 Stylosanthes scabra | reverse complement strand
AGTATATATATGTAGCAGCAGATTAATTAGCTTCTTCACTTTGATCATAGATTAATATATATAGCTACTATTGTTTTGTTTATCTTGATGACTATTTAATCTAGCATTTTTTTGTATGATGTTATTCTAAAATATTTTTTTCTATAGGTTACATATGTTAACTCACCAATATGGACAAGACCTTCTTCTACGACTAGTCATGAGCCTCAAGAAAATGGACAATCCAACACTTAAAAAGGAGTTTTATTGTTGAAATTGTTGTTAGCTTTAGCTATTAGGATTATGTTGGAGTTATTTTGTTTGAACTTACATATTATGGAACATGAGAAAGACTTGTTGCTTGAAAGTTATGATTTCTTAGCATAATTGTATGAAAAACTTCCTATATATGTTATGCTTTTAAATACAATGTTTGTTTTTTAAATTCTACTTTTTTGATGGTAGAATTTTTGACACTATTGTAGTAATTTTTAATGATAGAATTATAAGTAATTTAGTGATAGTTAATTGTTTAAAACAGTCACTAAATATAGAAAAAAAACTGTCACCAGTATCAAATATTTGTGACTGTTATAAACTATCGTTGTTCGTGACAGTTCCAAAGAATCACTAAGTATAGAAAAATTATGTCACAGAAATTAGTAACTTAGTGACAGTTAATTGTTTAAAACACTCACCAAACATAGAAAAAAAAATTGTCACATGTATTAGAATATTTGTGACTGTTATAAACCGTTGCTATTTGTGACACTTCAAATAGTCACTAAATATAGGAAAAAACTGTCACAGGAATTAGTAACTTAGTGACTGTTTCAAATTGAATCGTCGCAAAACAAAACAAAAAGGATATAGTAAGTCTTATAGTTTAGTGACGGTTTTATATTTTCAAAACCGTCACTAACAGTTTAGCGACAGTTCATTTCAACAGTTGTCAAAACCGTCCCTGAATCACCTCGCGACCCCCATAATAGCGACGGTTTTATAATTGTCGCGAAAATGCTTAAAGACAGTTAAAACCGTCGCTATGCAGTAAAAAAACCTGTCATGAAAGTGTTATTTTCTTATTGTGTCATCTTCTTTTCACGTGGGTGGTTCCCACTACATTATTGCTTTCTTCAGACATTTCTGTGACACACAACTGGCATTTGTGATCCTCTCCGTCTTTTATCAAATAACAAATATTCCTTTTTATTTCTTCAAGGAGCTTTTCCAATAGTCCCAATGATGCCCGAAATCCTTGTGGAGTTTCGGACTCTCCACCGGCAACTGCACCGGGTCGTATCAAGTAATAGAAGAGTGAGTAGAGTATCGTTCCCACGAAGATTAATGGACTAAGCAATAATGACTAATTGGATTCTTTAATTAGACAAATCAAAAATCAAAGTGGTAGTAAATCAGAATCAAATCTAATCAAATCTAATCTAATCTAATAAAATCATGCAAAATCACAAAAATCTCACAAAATCAATAATTTAGAAACTTGGACAGCAAGCACAAATTAATGAGAATGACAATAATAATGAAGACAAGCCAAGGAATTCAGAGATATTCACGCATTCAAAACCCTAATTCAATTGTTCACTTTCTTATTATGCAAGCAATTCAATTCACAATGAACCTTAATTAACTAAACCCTAATCTCTTAGTAATTTAATTTCTTCTAATTCAATTAATTATTAATCTCTTAACTAATTAATGAAATAGAATATAAAGATCAATTCTGGTTCGGTGTTGTGTAATTCAAAGTGAAACTAGATTAGGTTTTATGTCACTTACCAAACCCTAATAACCCTAATTGAATTGCCACATAGTAATTGCACAGACATTCAAATTCTATCTCTAGCCAAAGAATGAATATGAAGAACAAATCAGATCCACGTTTGATTCCTAATTCTCCCAAATTTAGAAACCAAACAGAAATAGAGCTAAAATACCTCTCAGTGAAATCGGCCCTTTTGTAATGAAGCACAGATTTGATCTTTGAATTGACATTGAGACTTGCACGTGAAGAAAAGTAGAACTCAAATTAGGCATGCATGCTTGGGATGAACAGAGCTCCTCATCCCTAGCTTGATAAACGTTTTGCTACTCATGGTGTTGAACAACATAACAGAAGAAGAAAAGGAATCCATAAACCCTAATTTACGTTTAAGAAAAACTGACAGAATGAAAGATGCCCTAATCTAATTGCTAAACTTCCTATTTATACTAGTTACTAAACCTAATGGAATTACTAATTACAGACAGTAACTTGGTTAAGATTTGGGCTTGATTAAGGGGAATAACACTTCAAAAACTTAGCTTTTGATCTTGTCTTGGAGGGCCACGTTTGATCCACGCCTACTCAGTGGAATGCTTGGCCGAGTTGGGTTGCTTTTGGGGAACCACGTTTGGTCCACACCTAGACGTGGTCCAAACGTGGTTTGTGCTTGCTTGGCCTTTTTTGTTATGAATGTATTTTTATGGCATTTTTTTATATTTTGAGCTTTGATTCATATATCCTTTTCTGAAAGCATAATTTTCAAAGTCAATTTCCCGTTTTTAAAGATTATTTCTTTTAGATGTCCCGGATTCATCTTTAACTTGTATTGGAATAAATGGTTCCTCATTACTTGAATAATCTAGAATTACTTCTTCATTTTCTGTTTCTTCAGAATTAATTGAATCTTTTTCTATTTGAAAATTATTCTCAATGTTTATATCCTCTTGAGCCATTTTTAATTGCTTAAAAAGTATTGTTACTTCTTCCAATTTTTCATCAATATTTATAATTTTAATGGTGGTTTAATTTTAAGATTTGCTATATCAGTTTTACTTTGAACATCTTTTTTCTTAAGACTTTCTTTTACAAGATGTTTTATTAATAATTGTTCAATTTCATTTATTACATTAGATCTAGTTTCGATTTTCTTTTTACTCTTTTAATATTTAATAAAAACTAAAATTTCAAGAATATCCATTATAGAACTTAATTGTGGATTAAAAGTATGATGGAAATGTGGGTAATCTTTTACAAAATAACAGTTTTTTGAAGTTTCATGTGAAAAATAAATTATTTCAGATCTTTGAAGCCATTCGATAAAACTTATTGTGAAATTAAAATTTTGAAAAAAATCTTCTTGTATTGATTTTAGAAATTCAGTGTCATTATAATTGACATTAATTAATATCATAAGTTTTTGATCTATTAGTTTGGATAATTTAATTATCTCTTCTTTTAAATCTTCTAATTTACTTGTTGATTCAATTTTTTCTATAGCCAACGCTTTTTAATTATTTCTGCAGCATTTTTTAAATGTCACTAAAAGTGTCACGAATTCCTTACTTTATGGTAAAGTAACTTTTGTTTACTTGAGAATTCCCTTGAAATTTTTGTTTTATATATAACCATTGACTATCATTATTATGCTTGTGATAGCTTCTATAAAGATAACTACTACTATACCTCCAACATTACATATATCTATGCTTAATTAAGCAACATTTTCCTATACTATAACTAATTAACTGCTTCAAGTTAACTTGTTTATTTAATTTGTCACTCTGATGCACTTATCAATTTACACCTTGATCAACTAGAATATATCTAAGTCAATAATAATAATTGTATTGATGGAAGCCAACATATTTAAAAATTAATGTATTTAATAGTAATGATAGATGAGTTATGAATGACAATTTATATTTTGTGATGATTATTTTTATTCTGTTTAGATGATAAAATTTTTTAATTTTAAATGATAATTTTTTTTTTGTTTTAGATAATAACCTAATTATTGGCTCTCTAAATATTTTCTAATGTTGGTTCATAAGACCGTTGTTAAATCTTTAATTATTTTTACCAAAGCCAATTCGGCATGCATCAACAACTACACGAATCAGAACAGCTTCACTCATTGTAATTCACTAATTCTTTCTTGATGGAGCAACAACAATTACCCGCAACCCATAAAGTTTTATTTTGAAAAATTCTTTCATTCTTTTGACAATGATATCCAACTTTCAAATGTCGCTTCATTTTGCTTATGAAGAAGGTTAAAAAACTACTAGTAACATGCATTTAAACACACCAAATTTGGCATGAAAACTCACAAGTAATAAATAAGTGATTAAACACACCAAATTGGCCATGAAAACTCACAGGTAATAAATAAGTGATGTACACTTTCAACATTTTGTTGATGTTTAAGTGTGAGGGGTTAGTCTCACATCTTTGAGAGCAAGGAGAAGTGAGGAGTTTATAAGATAAGAGACTCATTTACTTGACACCTTAAGGTTTTAAGTTAAATGTGGTGTCTTCACATCTTGTAATCTCTCACTTGGTTCCTCCCCAAAGGTCTCCCTAACGATTTTGCTCTTCACGGTGACCCAATAAGTGGTATTAGAGCCGATGATTGATCGGTCTATTTTAAGGAGTATTTATGAGAAGCATCGAAAGACTTCTCGACAAGGGTGGTTCAAGCGGCGAGTTTCGCGGTGTGCGATGGTGTGATGGACGAATACTAAAAATTTGGTGAAGGAGTTAGGGGGAGTTGTGCTCGATGTAGAGACTCAAACTTGAGGAAGAGATTGTTGATGTTCAAGTGTGAGGGGTTAGTCCCACATCTTTAAGAGCAAGAGAAGTGAGGAGTTTATAAGATGAGAGACCCATTTATTTGACACCTTAAGATTTTGAGTTAAATGTGGTGTCTTCACATCTTGTAATCCCTCACTTGATTCCTCCTCAAAGGTCTTTCTGACGATTTTGCTCTCTACGTGGCCCAACACATCCCTATCACAAAATATATTGGCAATATTATTATGATTAATAATATCTAATCTACTTTGTTTTTAGGGAACTAATTTTCTCACTATACAGTTTTAGTGAAAGTATAACTCACTCGTATTTAATTAATGATTTATTTACTTTTCTATGCGCTATAATTTCACCAAATTTTTAATTAGGTCTTTATACTATTTTTTTACTTTCAATTGAGTCTATATATCATTTTTAAATTTGTAATTAGGTCTTTATTAACATTAAATGTTAAAAGAAAATATTTATAAAATGTGAATTTTCTATTATTCTCGTACCTTTTACTTTATGTAAGGCTTATACTCACTTAAATATATTTTTTATTTATCTTTTTCATCAATATTCTTTGAAAATATTCTCAACTAGTATAAATCAAAGTCTCGTATCTTTAGAAAACTTAAATTATATTAAAGAATAGGAAGAATGTTTATTTAATCATTCTAAAATATAGAGAAATGTCATATTTAGCGAGTTAATCATTAGTTTTTGTGATATCTTCAATTTAGAGATGAAATCTTTTGTTAATTCTAACATTTTTGTCATGACACTACGACAGAGAGCTAATTACAAAATTTAAAACGATATAGAAACTTAATTGAAAAAAGAAAAAAATATAGGGACCTAATTAAAAATTTTATGAAATTGTAGAAATCTATGTGTTAATTTAACCTTAATTAATTAATGAAAGAGATCACCTTCTTTTCCAACCATACTGCCTTAGAGAAGATGTATGTAGACTTTTGCTAGCTATGTTCAAATATACATTTGGGTGATTATTGCTAATATTGCTAGCTATGTCTCTCATTATTTTTCTTTTGCCTTTTTTCTAAGTTTTAGTAAGTTATATCTTTAAATTTAAGTTAGTAAATTGAATTAAACTTTTCCATAAATTACAAAATAAAGTGTACTGCATAAAATAGGATAATTGACGAAAGATCTTATTTTAATTAAATATAAGTCCATAACATCCTGTCACCTCAAAAATAATAATTCACTTCTTATATAGGCATATAGCAAGGGATTCTGGAGCAATTACTTTACAAATTAAACTTTAAAAAAATAAAAAAATTTCAGTGAACTACTTTTAAAACACATCAATATGTCCTTGACCTATTGAGTTGGAGAATATCTTATGAAAAAAAAAAAAAAAACATCAATACAGACGAAACACATTCTTTGAAATCCAGACATATAACTACCAACACAAAAGCCAAAACATTTTCATCTATACAAACCCCTCAAACACCACAAATCAACAACACTATCTAAAAGACTAACTTGGATGCTTTAACCTGGCCTATAAGGACATACAAGAAGTTGTTGCCACAAGCTTCATTTAAACCCACATTAATTACACACACCCTAATATTAATGTTTCATTTACTACTTGACCTCAGCTAAGTTTCGAATCCGGATACACTACATACCAATCCTAGTTTCAAGGCTTTGTGTATGACTATATTTTTTTTCTTATTCAAATGAATTAGACAACATCTAATGTCAATAAGCATTATAAAGTCACAAAATCACTCACACTATACACTCACACAAAGCATTTTTTTTTACACACCCCTAAATTCACACACACTACTTACACTAAAAACCTTTTTATTAAGAGGGTTCGAACTTTGGTGTGGTAGAGGCAAATATATTTGTCACTGATACAAATCCTTAGCCACGTCGCCCACAATATTTAACTATTCCCGTCCACTAAATCGGTCTCTAATACAAAAGGATACGCCTAGTAGTATTAGGATGGAATAATAGGGTGCAATGAGAGGAGTTCTGGTTTTATTCAATCTTTCGGCCACGTCTCACAAACAGGCCTAGCATGCAATCCACATTTTTTATGTGGATTCTGAAATACCGGAATTAATAATTATTTTGTGTAGAAGAAATCAACAATGAATCAAATCCAACTACCCTCATGTCCAAAAATAATCCAACTACCCTAGATCCAAAAAAAAAAAGCAATTACCCAATTTATCCCGTCCGTGACTAGGATTGACAATGAGAAAAGTTTAGGTTCCGAAGACAAAAAAAAGAAAAGTTAGGTTACATGACAAAAAAAGAGTTTTTGAGAATACATTTTTGGATGGATTTAGGCAGGAAGGATTAACTGCTTTGTCACTCCTAATTAAAATTAGGGTAGAAAAAGGTCATATGACTACAAATTGGTTTCTATTTTGCCTGATAGAAAATAATAGCTCCGATTATTTTAGAAACTTAAATTCTTTATAATAATTCTAGACACACATCTATTTTGACAATCAAGTTTAACTAAATTATTTATTTTTATTAAAATAAAAAATTATTTTTATCTCAAATAAAAAATTATTTATGTATTATTTTTGTGCATTTTGATATTAAAATTATTTTTTATTTGGTATAAAAATTAATGATTTGATTAAACTTAGTTGGACAAAATAGATATAACCCTAATATTACCGAATTCTTTAATAGATTAAGTTTAGGTCAATCTATAAACATACATAACCATATAATTTTAGAAAAAGTATAGGGAGCTATTGTAAGAGAGCTAATTAGGGAGCCCACCTCTTTATGATGTTGGGTCAGGTATTTGGATTTTTTTGGACTTCTATATAATGAGTTTCTATTTACTCTCTATGGATTACCTTATCACTCATAATTTTATTACATTAATTAAAAAGTATAATGATAAGAGTTTAAGTATGTGTCTTTTATAATATTTAAATATTTTCATCATTAAGTTTGAATATATGTAAATATATGAATTTTTTATTTATAAATAAAATAGAATTACCATTTTAATTGCAAATTAATTCTATAAACTTAAAATGAGTAATATATATCTCGCTGGGACAGAATCCAACATAAGCCATCTGTCGCTTGCAGATCCTTAGTTATATATCTTAGAGTTGTAATGACAAAAGAAATGTCTTATTAAATAATAGGTAATGGTATTTAAATAAGTGATTTTGGCTAATCAAATTTAATTAAGTGATTTATTTTTATGCTAAATAGAATATTATTTCAGTGTTAAATAGTATAAAAAATTGCACATAAATAAAATTCTATTTCACATCGAAATAATCTTTTATTTAGCATAAAAATAAAAGGTTTGATTGAATTTGATTGAACTTGGTCGGTCAAAACCACTTATTTACATAAAATTATTGATAAATAAAATAGTAGCCTTTGAGCTTTATTCTTTAATAATAATACAAAAATGTTTAACCTAATTACATATTATTTTTCAAAAAAATTTAAACTATTAATATATCATATAAATATTTTTAAAATTAAAATTATCCTTGGCCAAATATATTAATAACTTTTGAATGTTGAGGATAGAAAAAATTAAATTTATTAGTATAATTTAAATGGTTATTATTTTTTTAAACTTTAATCATAAACTTTTTTTTTTTCAGTTCAAGCTCTGGACTATAATTTTTTATATTTTCATACATTAAGAGTACACTAAAAGTACATAAAAAAAGTACCAATTAATTTTTTTTTCCAATAAAATCTTCATCCTACGTCTATATTTATATTAATTAAAAGTAAATATTGTACAATAAATATACAAGCATAAGTTCCCATATAATAACCATGCATTAAAACTAAAGAATAAAAAAGAAATACACGTTATACATTGTAAAAAAAAGTTATTTGGTCAATATTATATTAATAAATTTAATTTTATCTATCATTTGTGTTCAAGAGTGATTAATATATTTGGCCATTGATTTTTTAAGGATAAAAATTATTTCAAGTATAAATTAAAATAAATATACATTGTACCGTAATAGATTGTTAACTGAAAATTTTCTTAAGGCTCATTGAAGATATAAATATTATTTTATCATCTAATAAGATCAATTATAAATAATAAAAGAATTTTTTAGTTAATTATCTCGGGCTCTATACCAATAATATATAATGTGCGTTTAAAATGATAATTTTTGATACCGCACTTGTACTGATAAATTATTATTTATTTTATTTATAAAGAAATCCATAAATATGTATGTTGTCACAGTTAGTTAAATGTCTAATTTAAGTATTTATTTTGACTCTAAGTAAATGACTACTATTCTGAGCAAGTACACGTATAAATAGTCACAGTTATAAAAATTAAAATATTAGAATAAAATATTAGAACACGATTTATACGCTGTTATTACAGTGATACTACCCGCCCGGACATAACATTAAAGTCTAAATCAACTAAGAAGAACCCTCCATTGAGACATCATAGGAAATCGTCAATAAACTTAGGACCCATAGTATGAATGAGCTAGCTCATCTGTCTTACTTTTTCAGTTACAAAAATACCCCCAAAACTATTAAAAATTCACTAACAAGTCAATACTTGTCCTTTGAGGTAGCAAGTAACTGCTAGCCAAAAAGCAAGCAAGTGTGTTAACCGTGGCCTGCCATTTCGACTAAAATGCATGATATAATAAGACATCACAAGATAACAATAAAATGCCAGCGGTTACCGTGTGCGCGTCAACTTCGTAGCCACGTGCTTCTTTCTTTTCATATATATATACACTCTCACTCACTCTATCTCAAACCCAAGTTCAAATTGTTTATTTTTATCTCAAACCAAAAACCATTCCAAATTCAGAATATTCTAACTCCTCATATTGGATTAGTTAACAGTGTTTTTTACTATTCCAATTAACTAACAGTGTTTTTTACTATTCCAATTAACTAAAATAACTTCTAGATGAACAAACTCAATCAATTATCATTTGATGAGTATCTATCCATGTGTTCTTCTTCTGAAGCGAGCTCATCCAACAACAACAATCCATCGCCGACAAACGCCACCTTAGACTACCACAATTCTATACTGGCATCATCGAGGCCGAAGAAGCGTGCGGGGAGAAGAATCTTCAAGGAAACGAGGCACCCGGTGTATCGAGGGGTGAGGAGGAGGAACAACAACAGGTGGGTCTGTGAGGTTCGCGTTCCCAATAACAAGTCCAAACGGATATGGCTGGGGACCTACGCCACACCTGAGATGGCGGCGCGTGCACACGATGTAGCCGCGCTCGCGCTTCGCGGGAAGTCAGCCTGCCTCAACTTTGCAGACTCTGCGTGGCGACTACTCCCCTTGCTTCCAGCGTATACAGATGGTGCTGAAGAGATAAGGAGAGTGGCCGCAGAGGCTGCCAAGATAGTTACAGTTGAGAACGGTTATGATAATAATAACTGCGGTCTAGGAAATACGGAAAATGCTGTTACTGAGTACGAGGTTTGCAGCGAGGAGAGCGCCGTGGAAAAAGATGTAAAGAAGGATTTGATTGTTGATATTAGTAATAATGATTATTACATGCATGATTGGGTTCAGAGCATGACGGAGGAGCCTTTACGATCACCGCTTCCATTCTTGAGATACGACTTTGGCACTTATAGGGAGTGGAATGATATGGAGGTTGATGCTGAGGTGTCATTGTGGAGCTTTTCCGTATAATTATTTTTATTTCGTGAAATATCATTAGTAGAAATATAATTTCTAGGAATAATATTATCAAGCCTTTAATTAAAATTGTTATTAGCTCTATTTTTTAAGAAAAAATTAAATACAAATATAATCAAATATTTTTACTTTCTTATATTAATTTTCATTTATACTTCCAAAAACATCTTTAATGTCAAATATTTCTTATAATCTAAACAATTTTTTTAAAGAAAAATTAAATCATTGTTCTTAAAAATGACAATATTTTAGAGTAAAATTATAAATGAATAAATGCTAAAGTAAAGTAAAATGCAACGTAATTAAAACAACAAAAATTATAATAGGAAAGTAGTCATAGGATAATCTCTGTACTCAGTACTCAAAGAACCAACATAAAGAAGTCAATCAAATTATAGTTCTAATATAGTAAACAGCCAATAATTTAGCTATTAGAAGATTGGGCCACTAACAATTTAGCCGCAAAAGAACTAAAGAAATTCGTGGTACTTAAAATATGTACCCCATTCTATACATTCCCAAAATGTTATCACAATAAGATTTTTGTAAATATTAAGAACTATTCATACTAAATAACTCAACCTAGACAAAAAAAAAAAAAAACAATAAAAAATATTTCTTAATTAATTTCAATTGTTAATGTTATAAATCATAATTGAACAGTTAGGGAGCCAATAATTAAGTTATCATTTAAAATTTATGAGTTATCATCCGTAACTCATATATATAAGATTAAGTTATCATCCAAAATTTATATGAGTTATTATCCAACACTATATATTGACTCACTATTCATCATAATATATTGGCTACCTAGTATTTTTCATAATAATTATATGTCCAAGAAAATATTATTACTCAAATCTCATAAATCATAATCACACACAGTTTTTGCACTTGTTCAATTAATAAAAATCATATTAAAAGTAAAAAATTATAGCCTAATAAAAAAGTACTAAGGGTGAAAAAATATTAGAGAAACAATAATTCTACGTGAACAAGTGGTTTTCGCCAACCAAGCAACCAAGTGATTTATTTCTATGTTAAATAGAAGATTATTTCGATATCAAATAGAACTTTATTTATGTGTTTTTCTTATACTATTTGACACCGAAATAATATTCTATTTAGCATAAAAATAAATCACTTAGTTGTACTTGATTGACCAAAACCACTTGTTCACATAGAATTATTGTAATTAAAAATTATACTAAAACAATATAAAAAAATTTAAATATATTTGAAAAAATAATATTATAATTTAATGTTATGTTTTTTTAGTAATTATCTATCTAAAAGTACTTTTAACTAATATTATTTAAACAATGTTCATTTTATTAAAATCAATTTTAGTATAAATTTATCAAATATAAATTATGTCGGCAAAAATTCATCTCTATAGAAAATTAACTTTATTTAAACTTCAATTTGACAAATACTAATCCAAACTCACATATTTAAAATACACCATAAATCTTCGAACAATACATTCTCTCTGAATAATTATTTAATGATAGAGACCATGCAAAGAAATAAAACGCTCATTCTTTTTGTAATTCTCATAATGAAAAAACCAATTCACCATTTTAATTTCATTGTGTACATAAGAAGGATTGAGTTATAATAACACTTGCACGGATAAATAGTTATATTTTAACGTAACATATCTCATGCAATTTTTTTTATATATATATAAATCTTTTGTATAAGTTTATTTTTTTCATTTTTCTGCATGCTAAATTCATTTTTTTAAAGATTTAACAAGAATCTAATTTTAAACATTTTATAATAAAGTTCTAATATTATATTATAATTTCTTTTCTTAAGTTGATTGAAATGCACAAATAATTATATCATTAGTCTGTGAAAAAATACAAGTGATGTTAGCATAATGCTTGTTCAAATAAACAAATATAACTAGATTATAGTATGAAGATGGCAGCCTTTAAATTTTGATAATGCTTTTATATTTTTTAAATTAAAATGCATTTTTAAATAATAAAATACAATGATATTACGTATACAATTCTTTTGTCTATCTAAATTCAACTTGGCCTTGCAACAATAGCATAATTAAGTCTAGGTTACCAATATTTTAGTAATTAATATTAACCAATAAATTTAAAATACTATTACTTATTTCTGTTTTATTTTTATGGATTGTGTTTCTCTTATTTTATTGGGTTTTTACCTCTTATTAGTTACTATTGGCCAAAAGTTTATTAACTATCTAGCATGATGGTATAATTATATACATATATACAGTGTAGAAAAAATTAGTTAAGGTTTGTTTTAGGAGATAGTAACCGGAAAAATCTAAACAGAATGTGATGAAATATCAGTCCGCTATTTCCATACCATTTTACTAAACATCAAATTGACACTCTTTTGAAAATACGGTAACTGCTTGTTTATTAATTATATTTGGTCTATTTTGAGTACTAAAATATATAATTAATAATAATAATAGTATTTTTATACTGATATAAAATGAGTGTTTATTAAAAGAGTGTGTGAATAGCATTATTCACGAAATATAGCTGATAATGATATAGTGAAAAAAGGGAAGAAGAAATCAAAGAAAAGAAGGAGGAGAAGATAACAATGATGATATAAAAAAAAAATAGATATTCAATTAGTTAAAAAGAAGAAGAATAAAAGAAAAAAGATTATTTGCGTCAAAAAGTTGAATTAAATAGTAAAATATCTTTTCCATATAATTTATTAATAAAATAAAAACAATATTAAATGATCAACATACTTTATTATTTTTAATCAGTAATTGACTATTAATATTAAAATGTATTAGTTAAAAATGTGGTATTAAATTATTTGACTAAAGAAATTAGATCGGTGGTTAAATATATTGGCTAAAATAACTTAAAACTGATGATCACTATTTTCATAAAACAAATAATTTAGCCATATTTTAAAAATATCTTAACCATGGTAATCATGCATATGCATCTTAGTGATTTACAATATAAAGATATTTTTGTATATAAATTTTAGAAAGAGTGAAATAGATGATTTATCTAATATCTTAATTCTCTATTTTAATATTGATTTCTGTGAATCTACAAAATAAAAAAGTATAATGCCTGAAGAATAATTTTAGGTAAATAAGTGGTTTTATTAATCAAATGGTTAAATAAGCAAATTATAACACACGCCTCACTCCCTTTAATATAACATCAACCAAGTGCTTTAACCAAGTAAATTTGTTTCTTTCCGTTTTTCGTCTTCTTAGCTTGATTTGCCTCCCTCTTTTCGTTTTCATTCTTCTAGCGTGCTTTCTGCAACTCTTTTCTGCTCTATTTTTCAATTGCAATGCGATCTATGAATATATTTGAGGTAATTGCGTTTTTGTTCTCTGTAATGTTGTTGGTTAATGTCGTCGTTTCCATTTTCGTTCTGAATTTCATGATTTTTAATTGGTGATTCGTGTTTTCTTCTTTCTTTGCGTGATTTCTGCAACTCTGTTCTGAAGAAGGAAGGAAGGAGGGAAGGAAGGAGGAGGAGGAAGAAGAAGAAGAAGAATATTTTATTTCTGCGCATTATTGCTTTTTGTTTTTGCGCAATGTTGCTTTCTATTTCTGCGCATTATTGTTTCATATTTTTATACAACAACAACAATGTAAAACAGAGAAGAAGAAGAAGAAGAAGAAGAAGAAGAAGAAGAAGAAGAAGAAGATGATGATGATGATGATGATGATGATGATGATGATGATGATGATGATGATGATGATGATGCAGACATGGAAGAAGGAAGGAAGCAAAGAAAAAGAAGAAGAAGAAGTAGAAGAAGATGCATGCAGATGCAGACTTGGAAGAAGGAAGGAAGGAAGGAAAGAAGAAGAAGAAGATTTTATTTATGCGCATTATTGCTTTTTGTTTCTGCGCAGTGTTACTTTCTATTTCTGTGCATTATTCCTTCATATTTTTGTACAACAACAATGTAAAACAGAGAAGAAGAAGAAGAAGAAGAAGAAGAAGAAGAAGAAGAAGAAGAAGAAGAAGAAGAAGAAGAAGAAGAAGAAGAAGATGATGATGATGATGATGATGATGAAGATGATGATGCAGATGTAGACATGGAAGAAGGAAAGAAAAAGAAGAAAAAGAAGTAGAAGAAGATGCAGATGCAGACTTGGAGGAAGGAAGGAAGGAAGGAAGGAAGGAAGGAAGGAAGGAAGAAGATTTTATTTCTGCGCATTATTGTTTTTTTGTTTCTGCGCAATGTTGCTTTCTATTTCTGCGCATTATTGTTTCATATTTCTGTACAACAGCAGCAGCAGCAGCAACAACAACAACAATAACAACAACAACAACAGCAACAGCAACAGCAACAACAACAACAACATCAATATAAAACAGAGAAGAGGAGGAGGAGGAGGAGGAGGAGGAGGAGGAAGAAGAAGAAGATTTTATTTCTGCGCATTATTGCTTTCTGTTTCTGCGCAATGTTGCTTTCTATTTCTGCGCATTATTACTTTCTGTTTCTGCGCAATGTTGCTTTCTATTTTTGCGCATTATTGCTTCATATTTCTGTACAACAATAGCAACAGCAACAACAGTAACAATAATAACAAGAACAACAACAACAGCAGCAGCAACAACAACAATAACTAACAACAACAACA
Organism: Stylosanthes scabra; assembly: GCA_036250425.1. Classification (NCBI taxonomy): domain Eukaryota; kingdom Viridiplantae; phylum Streptophyta; class Magnoliopsida; order Fabales; family Fabaceae; genus Stylosanthes; species Stylosanthes scabra. The sequence continues at coordinate 31,233 of JASCZI010151119.1, read as the reverse complement.
ACAACAACAACAACAACAACATCAATATAAAACTGGAAGAAGAAGAAGAAGAAGAAGAAGAAGAAGAAGAAGAAGAAGAAGAAGAAGATGATGATGATGATGATGATGATGATGATGACGACGATGAGGAGGACGACAACGACAACAGAAGATGAAGAAGACGACGTCGACGAAGAAGGACGAGAAGGAATTGAATGTTCGTGAATTTGAGGAGTGGTGGTAAGAGTGGTAGAGTGGTTGGTTACGTTTTTGTTTCAGTAGTGCGTGTATACACGCGTTTTTAGGTGAGAGTGGTGGTGTTGTTTTTACTTGGTTAATCACTTGGTTGGTAAAATCACTTGTTCAAATACCTGAATACAAAACATATTACATATAAAAAACCCTTGATTAATCTATGCAACCAATGTTATTTAGATACCGTACGGTAACTATATCTAACCAACGGATATTAGCCTTTTTTTTTTTTTTTTTTCCCAACTATACAATAGCGAAAGTGTTCAATGGCGATGCCTTAATACACCGGCACCAATACCCGTTTCAAAAAGTCATTTTAGTTTGTTACTAGCTTCCGATTTTGGCTTGAAGTTTAGTTTTGATGTGGAAAGTAATTTTGGTTTGACCCTAGCTTCTGTTTTTTTTTTTCTTTTTAAAGTTTCATTTTGATAATTGAAATATTAATAATGTAATGAATTATATACAATTATTTAATTAGAATCATATGTTTAAATAATTTTTAAAATAACGGGTAAAAACCTATAAAAAGTTCTAACTTTAATTTTTAGTAAATCATAAAAAATAACTAACTTTTTTTAAAATTGACAAAAAAGATAATCATAAACTATTTGAATAATAAAAATACTTTAAAAAATTAAAAATTTTGAAAAAAATTTTATCTTGATATATGAGTGTGTGCAGGATTTTTTTTTTAAATAAAATAAATAAGCAATTTATCAAAATAGGCACGAGTGGGAGAAATTACGTTTTTAGGCACTCCTAGTATATCTCGGGCTCTGCAAGCCCGAAGTAATGTTTTCTCCTATCTCGGGTCTGCAGAGCCCGAGATAGCCTCGAAATCCCTCTATATAAGAGCATCCCTTAGTAAGTTGGACACACACCATCCTCTTCCATCTTAACACGAGCTTGCCCCCCAAAAAACATGAATATTAGTGATTTTGTGGTTATTACTGTTTATCCAAATGGAGAGATGGGCAGGGATGCGGATGGGATTTGATTTCGGTCCGTAAGTCCTGTTGTGTTTCAGATGCAGCCCGCCAATACGTTGGAGGAGTTGAAGTCTGTCATTCTGCGCAACATAGGGGTTGTCGGCTCAATGTTAGTGAGACGAGTGGCCTACTGGTTGTTGAATCTTTTTCCTTCTAACCAGTTCAAGTTCAAGATTTTCTGGGTCGATAGCGATGCACATGTTCGTGCGATGTTCGAGTTGCACCGTCGGTATGGATCTCGAGATGTGATGGAGCTGCTAACCGAGATGGAAGACCGTGAACGTTGATGCAGGAGGTTCAACAAGCTCATCCCTAGGTGGGACCGGCGCCATAATCGCAGCGCCCATACAGATTGCGACCCCGGAGGTGGGCGATGACGATTCTGACGAAGACTTTATCGGCAACACAGATGAGTCTAGCGAAAGCTCTGACGGCTCAGAATTTGTCCCGGAATCTCAGGCGAGGCAGGGTTTTTTGCTTCCAACACCAAGCCCGATACCTGATTCGTCATCCGTTGGCAGCCATTTTCACACGTTAAACCTGGATGATATGGTAGAGGAGCCAATGGAAGAATTTGGTGAGGGCGGCGAAGATTATGATTTAGATGGTGGATCAAAGTTTCGAGTCGGGCATCTATTTAGCACACGAGAGGCTGTGCATATGGCTGTAAAGAATTATAACATAAGGAGGGCATCTGAGTACAGGGTGGTGGAGTCTGATCCGTACAAATACGTCTGCCGATGCAAGCGATATAATGCAGGGTGCCCATGGTCACTGCGTGTGGCCCTACGAACGAATCTTGGATATTGGTACGTATTTAGGATTTTCCATGTTCCATTATCTACGTGTTATTGTAATGTTAGTTAGTTGACATCGTGGGTATTGTTTACGAACAGAACAGGGAGATGCAGAGGTTTGGGGGACCGCACGATTGTTTGGCACCGTAAATGTCCTCCGATCACGCTCAGTTAGACGGCAGACTGATCTGCAACTTCATCTTGCCGATAATAAAGGCCAATCCTTCCGTGCGCATTCCAGTCTTGCAATCCGCCCTTCAATAGAGTTACTCCTTCATGCCGTCCTACAGGAAGGTTTGGTTGGCCAAGCAGAAGGCAATCGCGAAGTTGTATGGTGACTGAGAAGAATCATATGCCATCCTACCGAGGCTACTATCTGCATTGCAGTATTTTTGGGATGGCAAACCGGTCGATTTGCAGGTCGGTCCTTATCACGAAGGGGACATGTTGGATCAAGAGAGTTGCCAGTTCGACAAGGTTTTGTATCCTCATCTGCATTGCTGACATGTGCTGCAGTCGGTCGCGTAGCCACACCAAACGATTGGAGAAGGACTCCTTCAGCGCATTCTCTTGCACAGGTGGTCTGGCGTCAAGGAACTGCTCAACCATATCCCATGGCAGCTGCTCATAATGGGTAACAAAATCCCGCAGGCAATCACCTACGGGATCCCCATCTGTACAGGGACCCAGGTGGCACGCAACGTCCTGTAGGGTGATGGTGCACTCACCCCACGGCATGTGAAAGGTATGAGTCTCGGGACGCCAGCGCTCGACAAATGCTAAAAGGAGCGGAGCGTCAAACACAAAATCCCGCAGCTGGATCGCATGTCCAAACCCAGCCTCCTCCAAGAACGGCAGCAGCACATCAGGAGCGGGCATTAGGAATGCACATCTCCTGGGAAGTAATACTCTCTCCCTCTATATGAACATAAGCATAAAAAACATAAATAACAAATGCAAAACCATAATAACATAAATAAATAAACAAGTAACACCATTGTTTTACATTTTTCATTATAAAATAAACATATAAATCACAACATCGCTCTCTACTAAGGTAGAATTAATAAATGAGGGAAATTAAATGATAATACTAAGTTATATTGCAACACCCGTAAACTTAGATTACAGATCTTAATGGCAAATTAAAGGAATGACAATGACAGGTTACTCTAATTAAGTATAAATACTAAATAATCAAAACAACACTAAATAATCAAAACAACATTGCTATAATAATTAAATATCTACATTAGTATTATAATTATAAATAAATTATAATTCAAACTTTGAATTATTCTAATTAAACATGAATCCTTAACTAATGACCCTAATTACTTAATGACACTAGTTACATAACAATTCTAGATAACACTATCGAATAAAATATAACTATCAAATTAAATCCTTAATTAATGACCCTAATTACTTAATGACACTAGTTACATAACAATTCTAGGTAACACTATCGAATAAAATATAACTATCAAATTAAATCACACCATAAATCCCTAACTACAAGTTTATTAAGAAGTATAATTAACCAGGGCTCCGACGATGTGCCACTCATCATTAAGCCTGTACAATCCTTTCGGGTCCTGCGGGTTGGCCTAAGGGGCTGCGGCAGGTTGGTCGTCTTGTCTGGCTCCAGATCTCCCGCATCCGAGTGTTCTAGAACGTCCCCTTGGAGCCATATCAAACAAAAAACTCAGAAGTAATTTTTTTCTGCCTAGAAAGGTAAATATGAAGGAAAGAAGAGGGAAAATGAACCAAGTCTCGTGCTCTGGCCCCTTTTATAGAACGCGGACCTATCTCGGGATATGAGGGGAGTGCCTAAAAAGGTAATTTCTCTCACCCGTGCCTATTTTATTAAATTAGTTATTTATTTTATTTAAATAAAAAAAATCCAGTGCAGGTAAAAATAATTGTTTTCACAGGAATGTGTACTTGATCTGAAAGTACAATTTTTTAAACAATATATATAGCTTGCATTTTTACATGGTGTGGTGTATGACTTTATAGTGACAAGTCAGGTACCTATTACGAGCTGTCATAAAGCATCTTCGGAATAGGATTTAGTTAGAAAAGTCATGCTTACTTCCTATTATTAGAACTAGGGCTGGAAGTGAGCCAAGTTGAGCCGAGTCAGGCCAAGTTCAAGCTCAGCTTACGAAAATTGAGCTTAGCTCACGGCTCAACTCATTAATAATCGAACCTATTTCTTAAGCTCAAGCTTGACTCACCGAAAGCTCACGAGCTAGCACGAGCTCATAAGCCGGCTCAAATAACATGAATATAATATATAATTTTATTTCAATAAATTATAATAACATAACATATATATAAATAATGGTAAGTAATTAATAAAAAGATTAGCCAACATCATTAAAAATATAAAAAAAATCAATTCATTTGTAATTATTATTTTATCCTTATTTTCAGTCTGATTAATATTGGCTAACTAATTGTTGGTTATAAATATTTTTTTATATATAAAACATCACCTTTATATAATAAGTGATTAATAGTTTATACTTTGAATATTATGTGTATTAATAATTTAATAAATAAATAAATATTTATATATATTTTCGAGCCGGCTCACGAGCTAATGAGTTGAGATTACTCAAGCTCAAACTCGGCTCATTTAATTTTCGAACTTAAACCTAAGCTCAAGCTCAGCTCACCAACTTACGAGCTCAACTTATCGAACCGTTAATGAGTCAAGCTCGAGCTGCCTCATGAGCTGGCTTGACTCAATTCCAACCCCAATTAGAACATTGTTTGGCTAATTCTGGTATTTATTAGCTATAATTCTATATGCCTATTTTGCGTCATGTAATATTTATTGATAGTTCAGACTTCGGAGAGCTCTTAGTCTTTAATGAGGCAACTGGAGAAAAACCATTGAGGATAATATTTTACAAGTTATTGGATCCTTGTCAATAGTTTCAAGTTTCAACCACTTTGCACTTTTATATATCAACAATTTTATTTATAAATCAAATTCAGCATCAAAATTTTTCAATATAAATATATAAAAATATATATAATTTCAATTATTTTTAGTATATATTTTATATTTTAATGTGTATAATATATTAGTATTGATTTTATATGAAAATAGCATAAGCTTTTATATTTATATATATGTTAGAGATGAAACACCTGAATTTTGATCTCTTCAATTATAGATAGACAAGTTTTATTCATGGCAATTTGTCTCTTATTTACCATGTTTAGAAAAATCACATGTATGTACTTTGAAATATTATGGTTTTCGATTTTTTTTTATAAATAAAATAAAATACATATTTACATAAACAAATAAATTTACGTGTATTTACTAAAATGAACATGCAGTGTAGTGACGTGGGGGATCGGGACGAGGTGGCCTTGCATCAGTGCCGCAGGGGATGGGCGAGACACTGATATTTCGTGGCTGCAGGCTGAGTGACGCACCATGTAGGCACGGCACTCCACAAGTGGGTGAGTGCCGTGCGGGGGGGCGTGATTCGTGTGGGCAGGGTGACGCGGCTGAGGGGCACGGCATTGGGCCTCTGGGGGTGTGACGCCGCATGCCCCCGCGTAACTGGTCCGGGGAGGGTGCCGTGGGTGATCCCTGCAAAACTGGTGCAGCCGGGCGGTGCCGTTGGGATCCCCCGCATCACTGGTTCGAGTGTTGGCCTATAAATGGAGGTGGTGGGAGCGTTACCACTTGCACACATCCGAGGCTTTTTCTTTCTTTCCCTATTTGTGTAGTGTTGTGGGTTGTGTGAGTGTTGTTTGGAGTGTAGTGTTGTGGGTTGTGTGAGTGTTGTTTGGAGCTTTTGGTTGGGAAGAAAAAAAATATAAGTCGCGGAAAGGGACGAGTCACATGGCGGGCCAAGGTGAAGAGCAACTCGAACGCGATGCAGATATCAACCGGCTCGACCGAACTCACCACGTGGCCGGAGCGCTAGGATTCCAGGTTAGTACATGAACTTGTCAAACTATAAGTGGTTTTGCTATTTAATTTGTGTGTTAGTTAGATAAAAATATGTTATATGATACTAAGGATTGTTTTATTATATGAATTTGTATTACGTAGATAAAAAAAAATGAAGTTAAAAACAAGTTAATTGTAATAATAATTTAATTAGCTACTTACATGTAAATAAGACTCACTTGTTAAATACAAATCTACCAGTAATAGTTTAGCATTGTTTTAAAAATTTATGATTCTTTTAAAATTTTATTGTGATTATATATATATATATATATATATATATAAAAGTTCACCTTTTAAATAGCAAAGTCTATTTTTGTCAACAAAACATAGCAAAGTATATTTTAAATAAAAATATTATTAGACAACTAATAAAATATCTACTAATGATTAATCAATAAAAAAATACTACATTAAAAAAATTGATTATTAAAAATAACAGAAAATAATAATAAATAAATTATCTAAAATAATGTATAATAGATAATTTAAAATAGTAATTATTTATTTTTTATTATGCTATGCAATTTAATGTTGGGCACCATAATAAGATAATACCGTACGTATAGTAGTTAAGTTGGCAATAAAATAAGAAAAAATCGAATGATTACCTAATACAAAGAGAGCATTAGCAACAATACAGATACCATTATGTAATTAAGATAGCTGTGTGGTCCTTTTTTTCTCTGTTAGGTATCTGGGATTACGGCAGTCACGTCGCAGTAGAGAGCCTTTGGATTGGGTGGAATTGGGAATCTCTAACGGAGAATCGC
>JASCZI010151119.1:0-14438 GCA_036250425.1 Stylosanthes scabra | reverse complement strand
TAAGAAAATAGTATCTCTGATCTTCTTGAGATTCAAATTTTTTTATCATTCCTCACTTAGAAGTAGAACATGAAAAAGAAGCAACCAAGCTGCTTCTTATTATTCGCATTCTCACACTTCATATATTAGTGATCTTAATTAAGTATCTCAATTTTGTCTGCATGCACTTCCTTAATATTATTTTAATTATCTCACATGCACATACAATATAGAGATTTGATCAAGATCTTCACACCTCCAAACCTTCTGTTATCCTTCCCCCAATTTCATCCCTCTTTCTAGCTAATATATATACATAAACAAGAACTCTTCAATAAACTCATGTCAATGTGTATGGTGGTGGCTAGCTAGATAGCTTATTAAGTTGTTCCTGTTAGGTAAGCCATCTTCTAGCAGCAGGGCATAGTAGTGTTTAGTGTAGTACGTATACACTGTGACAGTTCACAGTGTCATTATTCATCATCACTAAGTGGTATGTATATGTACCACAATAGGTGAAGCTTTTAACTGGCTCACTTTATTTAGAAAAAAATTAAAGGACAAATAAAAGCCAAGGCCTCTCTATATATCTCTCTGCACCATATATCATTAATTTCATATAGGGTCACTTTAGATATATTTGGATATCTTGGCGCATGTATCGTACTTTTTAACCCCCACATTTTTGCATATACATATCTCACATTTTAATTTTCTTTCTTTTGTCGAACAAATATCTTTCCAACACTTACTACACTAACATTTAAATTTTTTTTTTCACCTCAACTTTTTTAATTTCCCCGCCTTCTCCATATATCCCTGGTCCCTACTTTGTTAAGATCTGTGTAATTCTTCATTCTTACTCTATACTAGCCTTATCTTGAGGCATATCTATCTTGTTCTTATTATTATTATTCATCCTGTCCTTGTAAGAAGATATAAAGAATGGCTTCAGGGAAAAATAGTTTAAGTAAGAATTCTTAGATAATGCAAAGTATGATCAAAAGCAAGAGTACACTAAAAGTACTCAAAAAAGTACTCAAAAAATGTTCATGGAAGATATAAATATTATTTTATCATCTAATAAGATCAATTATAAATAATAAAAGAATTTTTTAGTTAATTATCTCGAGCTCTATATCCCAATAATATATAATGTGCGTTTATAATGATAATCTTTTGATACCGCACTTGTATTGATAAATTATTATTTATTTTATTTATAAAGAAATCCATAAATATATATACTGTCACAGTTAGTCAAATGTCTAATTTAAGTATCTATTTTGACTCTAAGTAAATGGCTATTATTCTAGCAAGTACACGTATAAATAGTCACAGTTATAAAAAATTAAAATATTAGAATAAAATATTAGAACACGATTTATACGCTGTTATTATAGTGATACATAGTTGTGAAAATAAGATGTCAAATGAGTCACTATCCGCCCGGACATAATATTAAAGTCTAAATCAACTAAGAAGGAACCCTCCATTGAGACATCATAGGAAATCGTCAATAAACTTAGGACCCACAGTATGAATGAGCTAGCTCATCTGTCTTACTTTCTCAGTTACAAAAATACCACAAAACTATTAAAAATTCACTAACAAGTCAATACTTGTCCTGTGAGGTAGCAAGTAACTGCTAGCCAAAAAGCAAGCGTGTTAACCGTGGCCTGCCACTTCGACTAAAATGCATGATATAATAAGACATCACAAGATAACAATAAAATGCCAGCGGTGCCGTAAACGTTGTAGCCACGTGCTTCTTTTTTTTAATATATATATACACTCTCACTCACTCTAAGTAACACATGACTACTATTCTGAGTAAGACAATTATCAAAATTATCCGTTATATTTTATTTTAATGGTCTAATTTTACATTTTTTATTTTAAATTATTTGTCAATTTTATAATTTCAAAATGTATTTAATTTAAATTTTTCTATTATACAACTTTATAATTTTAATAATTAATTAAACAATCTTTAATGTATTTCTATTCTAGCCAATCAAATTTAGATTTAATGTATTAATAATAAGAATATTATAGTAATTTTAATTTTATTGTTTAAACTTTTAATACAATTCAATGATTATTTTATTTAGCGTGTTAGAGTGAAATTGGACAATTAAAATAAAATGGATGGAGTAAAATATTAAAACACGATTTATATGCTGTTATTATAGTCATACATAGCTTTGCAAAATAAGATGTCAAATGAGCCACTATCCAGCAGGCTCATAACATTAAAGTCTAAATCAACTAAGAAGGAACCCTCCATTGAGATATCATAGGAAATCATCAATAAACTTAGAACCCACAGTATGAATGAGCTAGCTCATGTCTTACTTTTTCAGTTACAAAAATACCCCAAAACTATTAAAAATTAACTAACAAGTCAATACTTGTCCTTTGAGGTAGCAACTAACTGCTAGCCAAAAAGCAAGCAAGCAAGGTCGACTAAAATGCATGATATAATAAGACATAACAAGATAACAATAAAATGCCAGCGGTTCGTGTGCGCGTTCAACGTCGTCTTTTCATATTATACACTCTCCCTCACTGTATCTCAAACTCAAGTTCAAACGTTCAAATTGTTTATTTTTATCTCAAACCAAAAAGCCATTCCAAATTCAGAATATTTAATTCCTCATATTGGATTAGTTAACAGAGTTTTTCGCTATTCCAATTAACTAAAATAACTTCCAGATGAACAAACTCAATCAATCATCATTTGATGAGTACCTATCCATGTGTTCTTCTTCCGAAGCGAGTTCATCCAACAACAACAATCCATCCCCGCCAAACGCCACCTTTGACTACGACGATTCCATACTGGCATCATTGAAGCCGAAGAAGCATGCGGGAAGAAGAATCTTCAAGGAAACGAGGCACCCGGTGTATCGAGGGGTGAGGAGGAGGAACAACAACAGATGATTCTGGGACGTTCGCGTTACCAATAACAAGTCCAAACGGATATGGCTAGGGACCTACGCCACACCTGAGATGGCGGCGCGTGCGCATGATGTAGCCGCGCTGGCGGGAAGTCAGCCTGCCTCAACTTTGCAGACTTGGCGTGGCGACTACTCCCCTTACTTCCAGCGTCTACAATTGGTGCTGAAGAGATAAGAAGAGTCCCAGCAGAGGCTGCGAAGATAGTTACAGTTGAGGACGGTTATAATAATAATAACTGCCGTCCGAAAAATACGGACAATGCGGTTACTGAGTACGAGGTTTGTAGCGAGGAGAGCGTTGTGGAAGAAGATGTAAAGAAGGATTTGATTGTTGATATTAGTAAAAATGATTATTACATGCATGATTGGGTTGAGAGCATCACGAAAAAGCCTTTACGATCACTGCTTCCATTCTTGAGATATGATTTTGGCACTTACAGGGAGTGGAATGATATGGAGGTTGATGCTGAGGTGTTATTGTGGAGCTTTTCCATATAATTATTTTTATTTCTTGAAATATCATTAGTAGAAATATAATTTCTAGGAATAATATTATCAAGCCTTTAATTAAAATTATTTTTAGTTCTATTTTTTAATAAAAAATTAAACACAAATATAATCAAATATTTTTACTTTCTTATATTAATTTTTATTTATACTTCCAAAAACATCTTTAAATCAAATATTTTTTATAATTTAAACAATTTTTTTAAAGAAAAATTAAATCATTGTTCTTAAAAATGACAATATTTTAGAGTAAAATTATAAATGAATAAATGCTAAAGTAAAGTAAAATGCAACGTAATTAAAACCACAACAATTATAATAGCAAGTAGTCATACAATACCCAGTACTCAAAGAACCAACATAAAGGAGTCAAAAGCAAGAAGCACGTTGTTGCAAAATCTAATTCGCTGTTACTGAAGGATTAGCTGATGAGGGACGACCTGAGCTCCTGCTCATCCAACTGTTTCAAATCGTTCCCGCGCCGACCATGCTGCAGCACCGCCGTTGGATTCCTTGTGGCGGAGAAAGATCTCAAAAGCTGTAACAGCAGGAGGAGGAGGAGGTCCAGGAGGAACACCACTACTACTACCACACTCCTCTTAGCTCCTCGTTCTTCTTCGGTTCTACAGAGAGCTTCGGAAGCTGTAATCAAGGCCATCAAGTCACTGCCACATAAGAGTAGTGGCAGATCCAAGAAAGACGTTATGGTAGTGTTTTTTCTAGAAGCTTCTCGAAGAAGCTGCTGAGCAGAAGCTTCTGGAAGACAGCGGAAGCGAAGGAAGAGGAAGGAGAAGGAAGTACGCAGAGATGGATAAGGACTTCATTCCGCGAGTTGCTTATGCAGGATAGCCACCAAACGGCTTTGTGGAACCAAGATAGCGCGTTCACTACAAATGCCGCAACCGCTAACACCACCACTACCTCCTCCTCTTCTTCTTCAGGTTGTGGCAGTAACAGTAGCTAGGGAGAGAGTGAGTTCACATTTTCGTCTTCAAGTGCTGCTTCTTCTTCTTCTAGAAAACGACGTAGTTCAGGTCACAAAAGACCCGCCTCCGCCCACTGGCAAGATACATCAGGAGAGAACAAGGGTAAGTAAACATAATTTTTCCTTTATTTATTATTATTGTTATTATCAATATCATTTTACATCATTATTCAAAGTCTTGTTTATTTGAATTTGAATTATTTAATTGATTTATTGGTTATTGTTTTTTTTAACCTTTTCACTACAATGAATCTACAGTCACTTAAATAATATTTTTACTTTCTTATATTAATTTTCATTTATACTTCCAAAAACATCTTTAATGTCAAATATTTCTTATAATTTAAACAATTTTTTTAAAAAAAATTAAATCATTGATCTTAAAAATGACAATATTTTAGAGTAAAATTATAAATGAATAAATGCTAAAGTAAAGTAAAATGCAACGTAATTAAAACAACAACAATTATAATAGCAAATAGTCATACAATAATCTTTGTACTCAGTACTCAAAGAACCAACGTAAAGAAGTCAATCAGATTATAGTTCTAATATAGTAAACAGCCAATAATTTAGCTACGACAAGATTGGACCACTAACAATTTAGACACAAGAATTAAAGAAATTTGTGGTACTTAAAACATGTACCCCCATTCTATACATTCCCAAAATGTTATCACAATGAGATTTTTGTAAATATCAGGAACTATTCATACTAAATAACTCAACCTAGAAAACTAAAAAAACAAAAAAAAAATTACTCAATCTGTTCAATGAGATATATGTAAAAAAAAGTTTTGCATATTTAACATGCATATGCTCTTTTGTTAAATCTAATTCCATGGTTTACATATTTAAGTGTTAATGTTATAAATCATAATTGAATAATTGAATAGTATTACTTAACTAACGTTAAGGAGTTATTAGGAGTCAATAATTAAATTATCATCCAAAATTTATATGAGTTATCATCCATAACTCATATATCTAAACATCCAAATTTTATATGAATTTTCATCCACAACTATATGTTGGCTCACTATTTATCATAATTATATGTCCAAGAAAATATTATTGCTGAAATCTCATCAATCATAATCACACAGTTTTTGCACTTGTTCAATTAATAAAAATCATATTATAAGTAAAAAATTATAGCGTAATAAAAAATACTAAAAGTGAAAAAATATTACATAAAAATTATACTAAAACAATATAAAAAATAATATTATAATTTAATGTTATGTTCTTTTTAGTAATTATTTATCTAAGAGTGCTTTTAACTAATATTATTTAAGTAATGCTCATTGTCATTAATTTTAATTTATTTTAGCCATCATTTAACCATCATGTCCAATCTAAGGTGTTATTATATGACCTTAAACTATAATCTAAAGGTGTTCAGGACTAATGGCAAAAAAGTGATGACCAAAATATATTAAAATTGATGGTCATCTAACATTTCTTTTTGTTTAAATCAAATTTGATATAAAGTTATCAAGAATAAACTATGTTGGCAAAAACTCATTTTTATAGAAAATTAACTTTATTTAAACTTTAATTTGACAAATACTAATCCAATCTCACACATATTTAAAATATACCGTAAATCTCCGAACAATATGAATAATTATTTAATGGATAGAGACCATATAAAGGAATAAAACGCTCATTCTTTTTGTAATTCTCATAGTGAAAAAAACAATTCACCATTTTAATTTCATTGTGTACATAAGAAGGATTGAGTTATAATAACACTTGCACGGAACATATCTCATGCAATTTTTTTTTATATCTAAATCTTTTGTATTAGCTTATTGTTTTTCATTTTTCTGCATGCTAAATTCATTTTTTTAAGATTTGGCAAGAATCTAATTTTAAACATTTTATAATAAAGTTCTAATATTATATTATAATTTCTTTTCTTAAGTTGATTGAAAAATGCACATGAATAATTATATCATTAGTCTGTGAAAAAATACAAGTGATGTTAGCATAATGCTTGTTCAAAGAAACAAATATAACTAGATTCTAGTATGAAGATGGCAGCCTTTAAATTTTGATAATGCTTTTATATTTTTTAAATTAAAATGCATTTTTAAATAATAAAATACAATGATATTACGTATACAATTTTTTTGTCTATCTAAATTCAAGTTGGCCTTGCTACAATAGCATATAATTATATCCATATATACAGTGTAGAAAAAATTAGTTAAGGTTTGTTTTAGGAGATAGTAACCGGAAAAATCTAACCAGAATGTGACGAAATATAGCTGATAATGATGTAGTGAAAAAAGAGAAGAAGAAATCAAAGAAAAGAAGGAGGAGGAGAAGATAACAATGATGATATAAAAAAAAAAAAAGTAGATATTCAATTAGTTAAAAAGAAAAAGAATAAAAGAAAAAAAATTATTTCCGTCAAAAAATTGAATTAAATAATAAAATATCTTTTTCATATAATTTATTAATAAAATAAGAATAATATTAAATGATCAACATATTTTATTATTTTTAATCAGTAGTTGACTATTAATATTAAAATGTATTAGTTAAAAATATAGTATTGAATTATTTGATTAAAGAAATTAGATCCATAGTTAAATATATTGGTTAAAATAAATTAAAATTGATGATCACTTTTTTCATAAAACAAATATTACTTTAATTTTAGCCATATTTTAAAAATATCTTAATCATGGTAATCATGCATATGCATCTTAGTGATTTACAATATAAAGATATTTTCTATATAAATTTTAGAAAGAGTGATTATTGTCTATTATATAACATCTTAATTCTCTATCTTAATATTGATTTCTGTGAATCTACAAAATAAAAAATTATAATACCTGAATACAGAACATATTACGTATAAAAAACCCTTGATTAATCTTCTATGCAACCAATGTTATTTAGATACCATACGGTAACTATATCTAACCAACGGATATTAGCCTTTTTTTTTCAACTACACAATAGCGAAAGTGTTCAATGGCGATGCCTTAATACACCGGCACCAATACCCGTTTCAGAAAGTAATTTTAGTTTGTTACTAGCTTCCATTTTTGGCTTGAAGTTTAGTTTTGATGTACTCAGTCTCAGTGTAAAGTAATTTTGGTTTGACCCTAGCTTCTGTTTTTCTTTTTCTTTTTAAAGTTTCATTTTGATAATTGATATATTAATAATGTAAAGAATTATATACGATTATTTAATTAGAATCATATGTTTAAATAATTTTCATATAATTTTTAAAATAACGGGTAAAAACCTATAAAAAGTTCTAACTTTAATTTTCAGTAAATCATAAAAAATAAGGCAAGTTACTAAAATAAACACATTACCTTTTAAAATTATTAACATGCAGCATTCCCAAACTAATGATCAAATTGCACCGTTCCAATATTTTTATGGAATCCGTGGCACCTTATTTGGTTTTCTAGAATCCGTGGCACACGGATTCTTCGTATTAGTTATCAAAATAACACATAATTCGTGGCATACAGTTGTATAAATAGGAGGTTCAACCATTGAGCATAATTTTATTTAGTGGTGTGAACAAAGGGTGGGATGGCTGAGGAAGATAGTTTTCTTGCTCTAGTTCACCATGATGGAGAGATTAAACACAAATCACGAGAGGGAGTGAAGTTCACGGATAAAAATCCAACCAACGTGTTCATCACGACGAGAACTCGTTTGGTGGATCTACAACGTAGCATCCAACGTAGGATCTGTCGTGATGGAAGGGAACGTTTGGGCATGATATACTATCACATTCCGTTCCGATTTCTGTTGTGGCTCAAGAGGTGAAGTAAGGCTGTTTTGCCATAGAAGCTGACGAGGATCTATAGGTTTTGTTTCACTGTAGAAGGCAGTTTCCAGAGGTGCGGACCACTAAGCTATTTGTGGAGAAGCTTGATCCACTTGCGAGTTCTGGTGGTTCCGCTTCGAATCCATATTCCGCCATTATTGCTGGGCCATTTCGCCCTGTGATCCAGCACGATCCAGAGGCGCACCAGGTTGCGTCCCCAACATTCGGTATATATCATGAGGCAGAAGCAGCTGACTGTGTTGGTGACTTAGGAGATACAAGATCTTTTGGGGAGATAGCGGATGTTGTGTCTGTTCCGCCTGTGGAGAGAGATCTAGAGCCTCTTATTGATGAGGCATTGCGAGCCGATGACTCCGACGATGAACCAGCGTTTTTTGAGGGGGACGTGGACAGTGACGATGACATCGGCCCGATTTCGACCCACAAAGGAGGTGCATCTAGTTCACGGACACAACAATACCCTTCACACTTATCGAACCTGAACTTGGATGCACTTTCTGGTTCGGGGAAGGCACACAGCGAACCAAGAAGCGGCACGCAAGGCTCTCAGGGGTCGAGTAATCAAGCTGAATTTGAGGTTGGACAGACATTCGTGAACAAGGAGGTTGTTGTCCTTGCTGTGAAGAACTATAACATCCATCGTGGGGTGGAGTACAAGGTGATGGAGTCAGATCATGCTAAATACCTCAGACGGTGCAAGCAATT
Organism: Stylosanthes scabra; assembly: GCA_036250425.1. NCBI lineage: Eukaryota > Viridiplantae > Streptophyta > Magnoliopsida > Fabales > Fabaceae > Stylosanthes > Stylosanthes scabra. The sequence goes on along the minus strand of JASCZI010151119.1, from coordinate 5,467 downwards.
TGGACAGGGGTATAATTGGCTCATTCAATTGACACTCCGGAAGCGGAAAGGTTTGTGGGAAGTGAGAAAGTACAATAGACTGCACACTTGTTTGGCAACACACATTTCCAGCGATCACGAGCAACTTGATTACCATGTCATATGCGATTTCATATTTCCGTTGATTAGGGCTGATGCTTCTGTATCCATCAAGGTGCTCCGAACTGCCATTGAGTCTAGTTACGGCTTCCTTCCGAGTTATAAAAAGACATGGAAAGTGAAACAGAAAGTTGTTGCACTCATATATGGGGATTGGGAGGAGCCATATGCGGAGATACCTAGGTGGGTTCTTGGGATTCAGCTCACCATGCCGCGTAGTGTACCGATTTTGAAGACTTGTCCTGTCAGAGCGGGGGATGACTCCGTCGAGTATTTTCACCGTCTTTTCTGGACATTCCCGCCGTGTGTGGAAGCATTCAAGAATTGCAAGCCTCTGGTAAGCATTGATGGCACCCATCTATATGGGAAATATAGGGGCCATCTCTTATTGGTAATTGCTCAGGACGGGAACTCTAACATACTCTCAGTCGCGTTTGCTCTAGTCAAGGGAGAAAACACAGAGTCGTAGAAGTTTTTTCTTACTCATTTGAGGGCCCATGTGACCCCACAGTCGGGGATACTTGTTTTGAGCGATAGGCACAACGGGATCAAGGCTGCTTTGGAAGATCCTGCTTGTGAGTAGCTCCCCCTTCCGCCTATCGTGCTTTCTGTGCAAGGCATGTTGCTGCGAACTTTGCCTTGACGTTCAAGTCTGTTGAGGCTAAGAAGCTCCTTATAAATGCTGCTTATGCAAAGAACGAAGTTGATTTTGATTATTGGCATGGTTTGTTGGAAGCTGAGGACAGGGCTATGGCTGAGTGGACCAGTAAGATAGAGAAAGAGCATTGAACTCAGTACATGGATACTGGTTGGAGGTTTGGTCACATGACGACCAACATTTCTGAGTGCATTAACTCTGTTATGAAGGGTACTCGGAATCTCCCCATGACGGCATTGGTGAAGTCCACATACCTCCGACTTGCTGAGCTTTGGGTTAGGAGAGGACAGGATGCAGAGGCACAGCTTGGTGCGGGGCACCAATTCAGTTAGACGCTATTGGGCGCCATGGATAAGAACATGAGTGATTCTAGGTGCTTTGTTGTGACGTTGTTTGATCGTCACAACTCTGAGTTTGAGGCCACACAGACTAGCCCTACAGGAGGCTTTTCACTTGGCACCTATCGTGTCTCACTCCGCGACATGACATGTGATTGTGGATATTTTTAGGCGCTGCATTATCCATGTATGCACGTTGTTGCTTGTTGTGCTCACTCTCGAGTGAATTGGGGCTCCTACATACATGACGTGTATCATATGTCAGAGATCTTCAACGTTTAATGACAACCATTTTCACCACCCATACCAGAAGGATACTGTCCTCCATATGACGGCCCCACTATCATTCCAGATCCACACATGAGGAGAGCAAGGGCAGGACGGCCACGGACGACTCGGATCAGGACGAACATGGATGATGTCAATCCGAACCAACGTGGATCCGAACTGGCTAGGCGTTGCGGGCTGTGTAGGCAGGTTGGTCACACCAGGAAGAATTGTGATCAGAGAGGTTCTACTGTCGATGATGGTGTTTAGGGTTAGGGTTAGTGATGTGTCCACTTTTATGCTTTTTCCTTTTGTATTGCGTAGGATTAGGGTTCATTTCCATTTGTGTTGTTTGTGAAATGGATTATGTTTGAAATCATTTAAACTCTAATATATCCCCGTTTATGTCATTGTTATTTCTATCCTATATCATTTCCTTTTAATAAAATCTTGTTAACAACAACAACCAAAGAAATTTTCTAAGTTAAAATCATATTCTAGATACAGATGAATCTGTGGCAGGATATTACTGAGCAGAATCCCTGGCAGCCTGCCACGGATTCTCCCTACTAAAAATAACAAACTGAATCTGTGGCAGGATCCCACGGATTTTAGAAATTCCAACGCCCTGCCACGGATTCTATATAAATAGGCGTTTTGGTGCAAATTGATCATTTTAGACCAATTAGTGTATTTTGATATTTTGGAATGCAACCCATTTATTTGGGTAACTTGCCCTAAAAAATAACTATTTTTTTAAAAAAATTGACAAAAAAGATAATCATAAAGTATTCGAATAAGAAAAATACTTTAAAAAATTTAAAATTTTGAAAAAAAATTATCCTAATATATGAGTATGTGCAGTTTAAAATAATTGTTTTCACAGAAACGTGTACTTGATCTGAAAGTACAATTCTTTAACAATATATACAGCTTGCATTTTTACATGGTGTGGTGTATGACTTTATGGTGACAAGTCAGGTACCTATTACGAGCTCTCATAAACCATCTCTAGAATAGGATTTAGTTAGAAAAGTCATGCTTACTTTGTTAGAAAACCGGGCGGCGCGAGCGGAAGCGTGAGATTTATAGAATTCACACAAAAAAAAACACTAAATATCTTACTGACAAAATATGTAATACAGAAATTACAAAAGTAGGAAACAACTCCACCTAAACCAAATTTCTACCCAAAGGGATACCAAATGGGTAATCACTCTACCCAAAATCAAATCTCTGACTCAGAGATACAAAGTGATAAATTAAGACGCTTCACCCAAAAACCAAGTCCTAACTATCCTTGAAATATCGAAATCAAATGGCGTAAACACTCAACCTGAAAAGAGTGACTAATGACTTGATAACCAAAACAAATGTGGAGTCTCAAGAATAAAAAACAAATCTCACAATTTCTCTCTAACGCTAACAATAACTCACTAACTTACATGAAGCTTAACATATTTCATACATATAGCTACACATCCTATTTATAATAACTAAAAGGCGGTGAGCATAGATGATTTTCCTCGTTCCACCTAATGATAAGGTTGTAATCTTGTCCCAGCAAGCTGTAGTTAGCCAATTTGAATTTGCTCACTTTCCTTTCGTACTTGTAGCATGAAAAATTTGAAAGTCAAAGTTACAACTTTGTTTTCATACTTCATGCATGCAATACGTAGAGAACTTTGCTGTTAGACTTTTCAACTCTTTCAACTCCTTTCTACTTTTACGTACTTCTACATACTTCATATATATTAAAAAATTAATTTTGATACTTCTACATACTTCCTATTATTAGAATATTGTTTAGCTAAATTTGGTATTTATTAGCTATAATTCTATATGCCTATTTTGCGTCATGTAATATTTATTGATAGTTCAGACTTCAGAGGGATTTTTTTATTTAAATAAAATAAATAATAAAATTATAAAAATAGATACGGTGGGAGTAATTATCATTTTGTGTACTCTTCATATCTTAGGTTTGTAGAATCCGAAATAATATCTTGGACATGCAGAGACTAAGATAAGACACAAAAACAAAATCCAACTATATCTCGGACTCTGATACCGCAAAATTTAATAATTGAACTATTGAATGTTTGGTTATAATGAAATAAACAATAACAAATATTGTCTTTAAGAGAGTACATATTTAAAGAATAATGTGATTTTGGATACTTTTATTTTTTTAATTATTTTTAGTTTTTTTTTAATACTTTCTTTAAGGATGGATGGGTTGAATTTTATGGAAGGAAAAAGAATCATATATCTTTTATATTAACATTAGCATTAATATACTCTAAATTTAAATAAAATAAAAATAACTAATTGAATTTTTATACTCTTATTCTAGAAACTAAAATAATAATAATAATAATAATAATAATAATAATAACAATAATAATATATGGTATATCTAAACAAAAAATGCATATCATAAACACCTAATAATGATTTTTATTTTGGATATTAGATGATAAATGTATAATAAATAAATAAAATGATAACATTCAAATCAAATAAAATTAATAATAAATATGGCATACTTATGTGTTATTATGTACTCTTAGGCATTATATACTCCTAGCCATTATATTTAAACTAAACTAAAACATTTTAAAAGTCACATTAACCAATATTTTAAATACGTGTTTAGTGTATCTCGGACTCTACAAGCCCGAAATAAGTAAAGAATATCTAAAAATATAAATTGCGGTAAATGTGTCTATATTAAAATTTTTAATATTTTATTTATTTATTTATAAAAAAAATCCAACTTCAGAGAGCTCTTACTCTTTAATGAGGCAATGGAGAAAAAGAATTGAGGATAATATTTTACAAGTTGTTGGATCCTTGTCAATAGTTTCAAGTTTCAACCACTCAGTTATTAATATTATGACTTGGATTTCAGGATTTGCATGCTCAACGAAATCAAAAGAAGTTTGCACTTTTATATATCTAACAATTTTATTTATAAATCAAATTCAGCCACCAAAATTTATTAGTATAAATATATAAAAATATGTATAATTTCAATTATTTTTAGTGTGTATTTTATATTTCAATGCGTATAATATATTAGTGCTGATTTTAATATGAAAATAGTAAAACCTTATATATATATATGTTAGAGATGAAACACCTGAACTCTGATCTCTTCAATTATAGATAGACAAGTTTTATTCGTAGTAATTTGTCTCTTATTTACCATGTATAGAAAAAATCACATGTATGTACTTTGAAATATTATGGTTTTCTCCTTTGGAATATTATTATGATTTGATGTTAGAAAGAAAATTGCAATGATTTTGTGCCCAATGCTTATGTATGCCTTGTATCTATAACATCAAGTCAAGGCTTTATAAATTAAAAGTTAGGAATTATGTTTCATTTAAATAAAACTATAATGGCACTTACAGATCAAATGGAAATAACGATCATTTTACATTTAAGAAAGAACATAAAAACTCTAAAGATTGAAGTATGATTTCAGAGGATGCACAACTTTTGATTCCATGAATCTTATTAGAATTTAGATTAGGTAGGTCTAACTCAATCCTAAAAGCTAGCTCAAGAGTGAGGGATGCCTCACACTTATATACTCTCAAGAGTCTTAATCCTTGGTCGATGTGAGACTTATAATATACCCCGTCACGCCTAGAGATGATAATCTAGAGCATGAACATGAACTGATGGATGACTCAACATCATTAGATTGGATAAGCTCTGATATTATCTTAGAATTGAGATTATGTAGGTCTAACTCAACCCCAAAAGCTAGCTCATACGTGCTGCTATCTATCAGGCTCCATCTTCTTCTCTAAATGAAAGTGAATATTTTTAAGTTCTGAACGTTTGAGCGAAATCATATGCTCATAGTGTTTCTCTTCTGGATCTGAAAATGATCTGAACCTTCACAACAACAACAGCAAAAAAAAAAATACAACATACACTACAAAAAAAGAAGGAAAAATCACAAAAGGTTATTTTATATCATGAATCTCTAGTTTTTGTACTTAGACTAATATATATATATATATATATATATATATATATATATATA